>QNQO01010236.1:0-124209 GCA_003290165.1 Berberis thunbergii
ATTACTCTGCTGGATTATGTGGATTCGGATGTTCTTCATTGTCAAGTGATTCATAACTTCTTATTTATTTGAATAATTGAGGTTAAATATGGTGAAGGTAGATGCTACTTTTGTTATTAACATCAGTGAGAAGTTGGGATTGTTCAAGGATAATGAATCTTTGTTAGAATGTGCATTGTTTGGTGATAGCAGGTTTTTGTCAGAATGCTATTTGTATCAGTCTGAAGTTTTCATTCTTCGTGAAAACGAACCTTTGTCAGAATGTTAATTAGTAGTAATTAGTAGTTGTGAGAAGCGCTTGCATTGTTTGGGAATAACGAACCTTTGTTGGATTGATCAAATAAAATGATGGGACCTAATTTGTTTGGCATCAATAAGATCATCGTTATTAAGGTTAAGTGTGATTCCAGATATATTTTTCAAACAGATGCCATTTTGTTCTTAGGACGGATGAGCAAGGTTGTCGTTTTTCCCCTATTTCTTTAAATTAGTTGACACGTGAAGAATGTGTGTTTTGAAAGTCAGGAAATAATGATATTCTGTGTAGTAAACGTTCAAGTATAGAATGATGGACTTACTTTGCATAGAATCTTTTTCCTTTCTCTTTGTAGGCTTAGGATGAATCTCGTGGCCTGTATTGTGTAGAAGGGTAGTTTTTTTTCCTGCATTTGGCAAAGTAAACAAATTGTTTGTTTCCTTATATTTTCCAATGTTTTGTTACTCCAAAAAAAAAAAATTTAATACTAGCTCACGGTTTTGTTTGGATTTTGACTTATAGTTCAAATTCATTATTAGCCTATAAAGTGACTCGAGTGTTGGACCAATCTGGCTCGTAGTGATGATGAACTCTCAAGAATGATTTCTTTTAAAGCCAATGCCAATCCTTTTAGGAAAAAGCAAAGGCCATTGAATTCTATACATCCTAGACCGAAGTTATTCATCAACAAAGATGGAGAAAAGCTTCCAAACTGCACCTACTACTTACTGAATGCTAAGATTAAAAAGATGCAAAAGATTAACACTCATGTTTTGATTTCCTAACGTGTTAGTAATGAGGGAAGTAGATTACCAAAGAGTATTTAGAGTTAGGCATGACATTGTTTAGTGGACTCCGTGTACAGATAAGTGTGGACAAATGAGAAACTTGTGTTAGAAATCGAAAACAGAGAAGTTCCTAACACCTATCTGGATGGAATTGCAAACGAGCTTCAGAGAAATGATACCTACAGTACCACATTGTTGATAATGCAGCAGAGAAATCCCATGTCTATTTTCAACCAATTTGTAGGGACTGCTGACAATTTTGGACAGGTAAAGAGGATGACAAATCATTGAAATATTTGGTCGAAACAACCATTTCTCAGGAATAATTAGGTTATTAAGGATTCCTTTTACCATATTAGCAAAAAAAGAAGAAGAAAGTATTCCTTCTACCATATAAGTATATGTGCAATATTAATAATTCTGAGAAGGAAAGCTCGCATTTATGTTTGGGATGAACTGTAGGCTGTGGTGTCCGACACAATTTCTAGGTACCAAAGAAACTCAAGTCCACTTCATGGTAACATTACTTAATGAGCATCACATCTAGTCATCTATGATCCTTCATAGCCCTACTACTGTTAGAAAGTTTGTGCTTCTAGCTAGCGTGCTTTTGACCTACAATAGCACAGGCTGTACAGGTTGAAGGTTATAGAGCAGTGGAAGTATAACAAAAATTTAATTGAGATTTTGAGAATGGATCCCAAACCACACAATTTAATGGAAGACATGGCTCCGGCTAGAGTTAATGGAGGAACATGATTAACATACCCTGCCTAGTCATTCGAGATAGTGGTTTTTTATTGTTTATCTGTGTTTCCAATTGACAGAAAATCGTTATACACTCTTTATCAGAAAACCAAACCATTAGCACTTAGTGTTTTGTGCTTTTAACTTGAAAACATTTTGAAGCGTTTGCAACATCTGCTTTCACGTGTGCTCTGACATACAAGCGTATTTTAGATATGTTAATGGTGATGTAATTTTGATAGGATATAATTAATCATATTAGTTCTCAATTAAAATCATATTCTTTGCTGAAGATAGTAAGCTATTTGTCTACTGTTCAGTTTTTCATAAGCTGATACAATGCCCTCTCCTACGCAGGTTTGAAGAAGTTGCATTTATGCTTTAATGGAGGAAAAGATTCAACTGTAATTTCCTTTCATCTGCAATCTAATGCTTGTATTCATTTGATAAAATGAGTTTCCACTATATTATTACTTAAGCTGAGGTTGGTCTTGCAGGTTTTGCTTCATCTTCTCAGGGGCTGTTATTATTTGCATGTAAAGCCGGACTGTTCTAATGGAAACCTAACACATTCAAAAACAACTTTCCTATACGAACTATTTATTTTGAGAGCCCCTCTGCCTTCCCAGCAGAGATTGATTCATTCACCCATGAAACTGCGTTCAATGTGAGAAATCTTGATGTTACTTTTATTTGTTTGATTTCATATTTGATTCAAAGTGCCAGCCGAGAGTTTAGACATATTCCATTGTCAAATATGTATGATCTTTACCTTTTCTTTATTATTTGATATTATTTATTATCAGTTACGGCTTGGCAAATGGAAACTATACGCCTAGATTTCAAGTCTGGCTTGGAGGCTATAATGAAGGAAAAACCAAACTAAAGCTATATTCCTTGGCACCCCGAATTGGAGATCCAATGCGGGTAGTTATGCCTTTGATTATTCTCATCAGTCATTCAGCTACATACTGTTGTCTCCATCCCTTATAAAATTTAGATAACCAATCAAAAGGTTCAACGTGATGCAATTACATCTTGAATTTGTTTATAACTGTGCAGGTTGGCCAGGAACAGTTTTCCCCTAGTACTCCTGGATGGCCACCTTTCATGAGAGTGAATCCAATCTTGATTGTCTTACCGGTATGTCTCCTTTAATTTAATGTTGGACACCACATTGAATTATGGCTACATGCACAAAAGAATTGTGGCTAGGGACAGAGGACGTTGGACCTGATGCCACCTGGGACATTGCATATGGCTACATGCACAAAAGAATTGTGGTTGCTTTAAGCATGATTATTCTCGCTTTTTTTACTTGATTGTGTTGCAATAAAAATTTTAATATTCATTTACAGGGATGTGTGGTCATTTCTCTTTAAAATGTAAGGTCCAATATTGCAGTCTTTATGACCATGGGTAAATTTATCTCAACCAGATTATTCACCTTGTACTCCTTGAACTTCTATAGTTTTCAACCATTGAATTGATATTTTAAGCACTAGCTTGTTATGTTACACTGAATATGCCATTTTTGGTTCTGCGCTTTCTCTGTTTGCAGTTTATACTTCTATTGGAAGCATATATGAACGGTACCGATTCTCATTGTGCATCAGTGGCCATTCCAGCAATGAAAGACCAGTTTAGGCCTGCATATATTGCTTTTGATGGAAGATCGGAAGAGCTGGTTTAGAGCAAAAACGAAACTCACGTCCCAGTTGTGAGGATGTTACTGTTGTAGTAACGGCTCAAGCATTGTGAGTTCACAGCAGAGCAGACTCCCACAGCCTCAGTCATCAGCGTAGGTGATGAGATGCTGTAAGTCTGGCTCTGTCTTCTTAGGGAACATTTTTTTCACCATTTTGATTTGTTGGATTTTCAGTAATTACTTTCAGTACGCTTGTTTTTTCTCCAATTTTATGCCCAGTAAAAAGAAATTTCTGGACTGAGCCATTGTGAGTCCTTGAGGAAACTCATTGAAATCTGTATTACATATGTGTGGTCTGTATAAAATGGAGATGATTGATCCTACTCGTTGTTTAAAACTCTGATGATGTGAGAGCCTGTTTGTGTCTTACGTACCTTGGTTGACATGTTCTTGGTCAGGCTTTTCATGGCCATTTTTTCAAGCCTAATGTTTGCTTTTAAACTGCCTGGGCCTTGGTATGTGGAATTATACTTAATAATACTACCACAAAGTTAAGAATTTAAGGTTACAAGATTAAAAAGCAGTGTGGATGTTGTTCTGTATCTTAGTTGGCATTGAAGTTCCCTGACACTGTGTCAGTTAAGTTAGAAGTCTACTTGTTCACATACACTTAACTTCTAATACATGCTTTTGTATCTCCTCGTAGCTCAGGTTCGGCTTTGTTGAGACCAACTAGGACTATCATTGTCTAGGAAAGCTTCACTCTATTGGTTGGGCTGCTATCACATTATTGCTGTTAGTTCGCAATGATGTAAGTTGCTTATCGTAATTACTAGAAATCGACAAAATACTGTGTATTTTAAGGAATGTTATTGATAGACCTAAAGTCTATTTAGATGGATATATATGAATCACATGCTGTTATTATATTATATGTGGACTACATACATGTCACATTAATGCAGGATTAAGACCCGCCACTAATAGGCTGTGCCTAAGATATTGCATGTTACTGGTGGTAGTAACCATCAAACATGTTTGTGTTGTCATATACTGCAGTCTGCAGTTGATTATTCTAAAATGTTAAACTTGTGCCTGCATTGCACTGTGCAATTTCTTCTGAGATTGCAAGTTTAGACTGTTTAGATTCTCTCCACATCTTATAATGATTATCTAATACATTTATTAAGTCTGAATCAATCTTTTCATTATATTTCGAGAGAAGGTTTAACGTTTAATTATATTTAATCTTTTTATAGTATACTTTACGATTTAAACACATTAGACATGACCTTGACTTTAGTCAGTATTCACAATCAATTGTGTTTCTCAACCTGCCTTTACCCAAATGCAGGTTGATTCTGTAGCTGACGAAGGTAGAAAAGCAAAAATGTTGCAAACGATCTGGTCTGCTTTCGTTCATTGTTGTAAAACTCCTTTTTTGTATAATTGATTGATGGATTAGACTTACTTTTGTTTTCTTATCGCTGTTTGTATATGACCAAATCTGAGTGATCCTTGCAGGACTTGTATTGAGGTGTTGGCCCATTGCATCGGATGTTACCATGGCAGGGATTGCTAAAGCCTTTGGAGTTCGTCTGGTATGTTGTAAAACTGGAAGAAGTCTTGTATACAGCACTGGCAATATTCACCGAAGTTTTTCAGTTACACTGTAATTCTTACTATGAACTTAATATTCTGGTTTCTATGGGAATCTTACCTTATGCAGTTGCTTTAGGTTATGTTTTAGTGTGTGTAGTAATTCTATAGCATGATATGATTTTATGTGAATCGTGATACACATGTGATGTCTTTTATTCCAATTTTTTACTCTACCAATTCATACTTACCATATGTTACCAATATTCTTAATTTGTTTGATTACCTGTTTTACGCATTGAATTTTTGTATTGAATGTTTGACCGTTATATATATCAGGCTCCTGATGAAGAATATGAGGAGTATCTTAGTCAGCTATCAGACAACCACAGTGGGGATCTAAATGACGTAAGTTGATATTTCAATACTGAACTTTTTTCTTTGGATCAATCAAACAGAGCAAGCAATATATTCATAAAGAAAACAAGCTAAGACAGATTAAAATGCAAAGGAAACATCCTAAAGAAAACAAGCTAAGACACATCACGCTGGTGCCAAACCAAATCTTGATCTCTTTGCACAGAAGATTGTGGTCCTTTTTTGGTTCCGTTGAAAATCGTGTTATTTCTCTCTGTTAGAAATATAAGAGATTACATTTCTTCTTCTTATTATGTAGTGAGAATATGGTTGCATATTATATACAACCATATTGAAAGTAACTAGGGAACCTAATGGACAGCAATGGACAGCTGATACACACTAGTATCCAGCTGTAACACTCCCCCTCAAGCTGGAGCATAAATGTTAATCATGCTCAGCTTGTTACAAAGATAGTCAACCCGAACCCCATTTAAAGCTTTGGTGATTCCTGATACGTTGAGAACTGGGCATCTTCATCAGCAGAGATGAGGACTGATTTGGCAGAAGCATCAGAAGTGATCGCAACATGGACTGAATGATGTACCCAAAACAGATCAAATAGGGTGATCAAAAGATACCCAAAAACAAACTCTACCCCCCAAAAGTTTGATCGAATGATCGAATGGAAGAGTCGACTGGAAGAAGTTGTCCGTGGAAGCGACGATGGCTGGAGGGAGACGACTGGCCTGCGTCGGCTGACTGGGTCCAACAAGCCTAATCAATTGTAGGCATTCTACAGGTCACACTGGGTACAGAACAGGCCTACAGACTGTAGCGTTCTACAGTCCAAACTTGGTGACAAACACGGCCTTTCCAAACAGGCCCAAATAGCCAATGGCCTAAAAATCTCCAAAATTCAGGAGCTTCAAATGTTCGAAATTTTCCAAAGCCAAATCAGGAACATCAGGTGAGAGGCCGTTTCAAAATACGGGAATGGGTTTTACAAACAGGCAAACAACCGTATCAAACAGGGGCCCAAATAGCGCACCAGAACAGGCCCCAAACAGGCCAAATATTTCAAATCTCCCAAATAGCCAATAGGCCCTTTATGCAAAGAATCAGAAAAGCCAAAGAAAAGCCAAAATTGATATATCAAACCTCAAACCCCAGATTTCTCCCCAAGTTTGGACAAAATCAGGGAGCTTCAACTGGGCCGATTGTAAGATATCCAGGGAGCTTCATGGGAAGAGATAACGTCGACTTGGAGGGTGCGGTCGACAGGGGAGCTTCATGCGTCGACTGGAAGAATCGATGGCAGGGTGCGTCGACTGGAAGTAAGAAGGTGGATCGACTGGAAGCAGAGGGTCGATTGAAGCTTCGATCGACTGGAAGGACCGATCGACGTCGAACGAAGGCGGGAGGGGGTCGCTCTGTTGGAGTCGACGGCTGTTGGAGGGCTTGATCGGTGGATGGATAGAGTCGATCTGACTGGAGGGTCGATCGATCCGGCTGAAGGGTTGATCGATCCGGCTGGAGGAGTCGATCGGAAGAGTCGATCTACTGGAGAGGTCGATCGACATCAACTGGAGGGTTGTCGATCGACTGGAGCAGGCGACTGGATGAGTCGATTGGAGGAGATGGAGGCGATGGAGGTGTCGACTGGCTGGATCAGTCGATCGGCTGATCGGACTGACGGGAGGAGGCGATCGGACGGCTGGATTGACTGGATTGATCGACTGTGGCGGCTGGAGAATTGGATCGATTGGCTGGATCGATTGGAGGAGTCGATCGGACTGGTTGGATCAAACGGCAAACCAAATTTCAAATTTCGAAGGATCGGTGAGAACCAAATAGGTGAGAACCAAATTGCAAATTTCGAACTTCGAATGCTCTGAGTTTCAAACTCGAATGCTCAGATTCGATGGCTCTGATACCATGTTAGAAATATAAGAGATTACATTTCTTCTTCTTATTTATGTAGTGAGAATATGGTTGCATATATATACAACCATATTGAGAGTAAACTAGGGAACCTAATGGACAGCAATGGACAGCTAGATACACACTAGTATCCAGCTGTAACACTCTCTTTCCAAATCAACCCAACTGTAGCTACTAATACTCTGTTCCAAAGCTAAGAACGGCTGACTGAACACCCATCCTGCTGCCAATTATTGTGGCAAAAAGTTATTTTCTATATCTTTTGACGTCAATTATATGGCACCTTGAGGTGCCATATGACATCTTGGCTTTATCTAATAGCGTGAATGAAAAGTTTAGACTTGCAACTTATTAGTCTTATACTGTCTTTGTTGCGTTGTTATGGTTAAGACCATCTTGGCCTCTTTTTTTTTTTCTTTTTTTTTTTTCTTTTTTTTTTTTTTTCAGATGGCTCAGTTACCTGAGGGCATCACTGATTTACTGCATCATGAAAGGCTTCATGTTCCTTTGGTATGTTCCCGACTCTTGAATATTATGATTATGATAGTTATCTTATAGAAGGTTAAGGTCGCATTCAAAATAGTTTTCTTTTATAGTCATTTAAAAAAAAAATGAATATCGCATAAAATAACTTAATGCAATATTATAATACTATCATCGACCAATTGCTTCTCTGCTCTTTAGATATATCTCCTCAATCTAAGAGGTAACGCGGATTTGAGTCTCACTAGTGGTGGGTATGCTCATCTTTCCAAATGTACATTTTAGTAAACTATAAATACGACTACTTGCTTGAAGGTGGACATCATCATATTCCAAAAGCTACCCTTTCTTAAATAGTTCATCATATGTTATCCAAGCATTTTGATTTTTGGATATCAAAGGATAGTAGATATACAATTTAAACGTCTGCACTTTTCTAAGTTGTTGTGTCAGTCCCATATATAAGTTTCTTTTATCTTTCTCAAATGAATTTTAACAAATGACAGTAATTAATCATTTTTAAAAGATCGAAATTTGCCGAAAGATCAAAAGAATTACTTAGGGAGGGAGTCATTACAATCTGGCTTTTCATGTGTGCATCTTTAATTGTCTAGTATGTTTGCTGTGTAGCCGAGTTTGGCTTTTTTATTTTTCTCTGTTTGGTTCCACCACACCACCCCCCAACTAGTTTGACCTTCTCAGTTACTAGTTTTGCGTTCTCTTCCCGTTTTTTATAAATCTGTGTTTTTTTTTATCAAGAAACAAAAAAGATGAAAACTTATTAAGAAAGCCGCTATCATAAATAAAATAAAAAAAGATAACTTTTCTTACAACTATGCATTTGTTAAATTTGAAATAATCAACTCAAAATGATATGCCTTGGGATAGGCCTAATTAAATGTTTGTCACCATTGTTTTTTATTCACTTTTCCAAAATAAAATTGTCTCGGTTTTATAAATTTTAGTTGATTGAATATCTAGGAAAATATTTTTGTTTCTTTTATTAAGTGATACAAAATGTTTGGGTCTCAACTTTTTTTTAGCTAAATTAAGTATGTAGGTTTGGATTACGTCTTATTTCATATTATATGGTTTCTTGCAGATAAAATGTGAAAATGTGATCATTCTTTCTGGCAACCAATGTTACTGAGCTAGACAAGCAGTGGGACTGTTTTGATTGAGTTAACTAGCTCAAGTGGCCCACTCCTGTTGACGACGCCATTTGTTTCAAAGCAGCTAAGTACAACTCTTACTGATGTACGTGACAACCTTCTATTTATATCGCTATGACAAGTCTTTTTTTTTTTTTGCTTACATCATTCTTATCTGCATTTCGTTCCTTAAATATTGCTAGTTAGGCCCACCTATGCAGTTTTTGAGTTCTGGTATTAGTGAAAACGTGCTTTATGAAATGGACCCCCATATTCTGTTCATAACATGGGCAATCCATGCCAAAATTCATTTCACTCAGTTCAGTTATTTGATTGTGAACTATTCAGGGATTGATGTAGAAACTCAGGTTGTACTGTTTGTGTTCATGCAATTCTTATTTTATTATGGCAGGTAGAAACTGCACAATCTCTTTCAAGATTGTGTCTAGAATTTCCGGATATTTACATTGGTAAGGATTTAGAAGCATGGATATGCATTCGTCTGATAAACTAACTATGCTTTGATTTTTGACACAACGCTTTTCCTGATAATTAGGATGTTACTCGAAAAGCCAGAGTAGGACCCCTCATTGTTAATTTTGTAGGGAAGGTATATACTCGAAAGGCTTTTGGAGTTTAGTTATGTAACCATTTTATGCTCGTGATAATAACAAAGATATATTGACTGCAGGACCGAGAGAGGATAGATTTGGCTGTGCAACAACTGTGCCAAAAAGTTCAAACCTGGAGGCATTCTCTGCGGTCAACAGTGGCTGACGACACTCAATAATGGCATCATCCATGAAAGTTTATGGAAACCCATGTAATAGTGCAACTGCTGACCCAAGGTCACACATCTTGGCCCATCAGTTCAGTTGAAATCTAGATACGATTGTGAGTCCCTTGGGGTAGTAACAGGAAGAGGAAAAGGGAAATTTTTGAAAAGGAAAAAATGTTCTTAAACTTGGGGTAGTGACAGTTGTATACTCTTACATCCAGCATGTTCAATACAATGGAAATGGTTCCATATTTGAGAAAAATAGAATAGCGTTAGTCAACACGAAATTTCTCTGCGATAACACAAGCACCACAAACTGGGTTGAATCGCTCTTACAGACATGACCACCTTTATCTCTGCTGAATTAGAACTATTGTGCTTAGGTTCTCTGATTTGTTTGATTATTGCAATTTCAGTTCAATTTAAAGTGATGAAAATCCCTCTGTTGAGGTTTATGCAAGACTGATAAATTTAAGATGCATTTGGTTCATCCTTGATGATCCTTGCAGTGTCAAGTATTTTTTTTTTTCGTTAGTTCAGGTAAGAAGTATCTCCTGCCAAAAGTCAGTGCATGGCGACTCACTCTTTGAATCAAGCTACTACTCTGCACTGTAAGTCTCGAAGGGGACTTGTCTCTTACTTTCTCTGCATCTTCTCTGCAAGTCTTGAACAGGATTTGTAGGCAATATTTGGGTTAACTTCAGCAAAGGTTGTAACAAGTTTGGTTTGGTCTTGATCCACTGCACAAAGAAAGTGAATGTATGCGTGCAAGGCAAGACCTTAAATGTGGTAGTGCGGAGGTGACTTGATCCAAGTTTCATGTCATAGAATTCAAAACATATTCATTCTGCATGGACTGCGGACGAATGTTTTGGTAGGAAAGGAATTTGGAATTTGGGAATTCAGGAATTCAGAATTCAACAGTATCAATGAGTGATGAAAAATGAGAGCATCTTTGGTTGCATGGATTCCCATTCAGGCGTTCGAATAGGAATATAATTCCATGAAGTAAGACTCTACGCAACCAAATATGCTATTAAACTATCTCAAATTGTAATCCATTGGCAACTCAAATCACATTGAATGGGAATTTTCTAGTCCAAAATTTCCATTCAAACTTTTTCATACTTGCTGAAACCAAAACCAAAAACCACTGTTTGTTGAATTTAGTTTTTCCTTTCATCCTCCATTTTTCTTTTCCCTTTCACTCTCTCCCTTTTAAAGTAGCTAGTAGTAATATAATAGCATTATCATCTAAAATGTTGACATGGCTTATTTAATGGTCAAATTACAGAAACTAGTAGTCAAGTACAAGTAGCAAGTTTGGTATAAGATCAACTTTAAGTGTTGATCGAGAATTGACCCTAATTTCATGACCAATATCTAAATAGTCCATAAAAAATTTTACGATGCTAGAAATTTTTTCAATCAAAAAACAATGATTTATTTTAAAGCTGGTCTAAGTGTTTGCACGGATTATAGATATGGAAATTGAAATCATTTTCGTGAATTCTATTTTAATGCCTCTCTCTCGGACTTGGATTGCCATGAGTAGTGGAAAAACAGTCTTATGAATAATTGATTTCCTATCAGTAAATAGATAAACGAAAATCTACATAACAAGATAAATGGAATAAGAAAAATGGCTAACCAAACATACCCAAGTAAAATAAGAAATACTATTTTTTTCCAATTATTTTACGGCTAAAATCTTGCCCGAGATGTTTTCATTTTGATACCTTGAGAAAACGAAAAAATTTCGAAAGCTTGAACAGGGTGTCCACCGTAATTGTTTACAAGGGCCTTGTGTCCCAAAGCCACATGGTGGAAGAATGTGGATGCCTTAAATAATTCTCCCAACCGATAATCAGCACTCAGCAGTCTGTCTTTACAAGTCTCTCAAACGCTCTCACTCCCGACTCGAAAGTCGAAAGTCGAAAGCGTTGCAATGGAAGCAGACAGGTAATCTCTCAATCCCTTTCCTTCAAAACTCTGCAAGATTAGATTTTTATTAGCTCTTCGACTGTTCAAACAAAAAACCCTTCTTTGAATTCGTCATAATTAGAGACCAGAATGCTTTATAGGGACCCCCCCCCCCATTAATACATTTTTATCATTTGGGTTCTCTTTAATATCTTCAAAAGTTACGTCAATCATAAAAAGTTTTGATTTTTTTGTTGTTTGATTATCTGATGCTTTGAAGTTCTTCTGCAAGTAATAGAAAATAGATGTTAGGGTTTTCTATATTAGAGGGTTTGGGAACACTGAAAGTCTGTAACTAACACCTTTGGACATAAGAAATTTTGTGAAGGGAACTATGCATCTGAAATGGGTTTGGTTCATTATGAAATGGGGTTTATGCATTATTTTTTTAATTCGGATGTATTGAAGCTATTTAGTCTAGTTTATGATATGTATGCAGTATGCATGAATGGGTGTTACTCATTGCTTGCAAAGTCACTTGTGGTTTGCTTTCTTGATGAAACACCTCATGTTTTGTTAGATGTCTATATCACTTAAATTATCATATATTGGTTTTAGTGGTTTTTTCTGTTGGGTTTCAGCTAAAAATGCTTAGGGAACATTAGAAAGGCGAGTAATGTATTCTTTGTAGTTGTATGAAAGAAAGGAAAAGTTGTAAATGCAAGATGGAGTTGCATCATTGCATGAGCTATGTAGCTGGTTGGGTGGATTTTGTTGATGTCTGTAACTCTCAACGAAAAATTATTAGAATAGTGATTCATTAGAGGAGTGAAACGGGTAATTTCATAGGTATAGCATATTCAAGTATTAGTACATGACTACGTGCTTATGTTACGATATTCACACCTGTACCAACCTGTGGATGGTTTCGCAGCTAGCAGCGGGTTTTGGTATCTTGGACAGAGACTTGAATCTGAAGAGGAAGGTATGTGACATTGGATGATAATCCCTAGTGGAACTTTTGGGTGTAAAGTTAAATTGCTTCATAAAAACTAGAGATCCAAGCTAAGCTTCTAATCATAGTGTTGAACAAATACATTAGGAAGTAGAAGTGTAGAGGAGGGTATTGAGGACTTCGGGTTCATTCAAGGCGCCATTAATGATGAGTGTTTAGTGAAACTACAGGATTCGTCGTATCTAAACACTTTTCTATGAGAAAGAGATGAGGAGGGCTTAGTTTTAGGAGTCTTTCCATGTGTGAGGAGTAATACAGCTGATGTAATAGAAAAACTAATTTTATTTCACATGAATCAGTTAATTGGAGGGGCTTTTGATAAACAGTTGGTACAGGTCCCACTAAAGAGAGTAGTTGAAGAGAGGTTTATGTTACTGTTACAAACATGTAAGAATCTGAAACTGATCAAACAGATTCAAAACCTGATAATTACCTATGGGCTTGAACAAAATGAATACATTCTGCCAAAAATGGCTGCAGCTTGTGCTGAATCAAAGAAAATGGCATATGCCCGGAGAATATTTGATCGAATTGTCGACCCCAATGTTTTACTTTGGAATGCCATGATTAAAGGGTATAGCGACAATGAATTCTATACTGAGGCAATTATCATGTTTAATAAGATGAAGAGAAAGGATGTGAGACCAAACTGTTTCACATTTCCAGTCGTATTGAAGTCTTGTGGGAAAATATCTGCTTTGACAGAAGGGAAGGAAGTGCATTGCTTTGTGATAAAAAATGGGTTCAGAGAGAACCAATTCATAGGTACGACATTGATTGAAATGTATTCAAATGGGAATGAAATTGATGCTGCGCACCAAGTGTTTTCTGAAACGTCTGTGAGGAATGTAGTTGCATGGACTACTATCATTTCAGGGTATATTCTGTATGGTGATGTCAACTCTGCTCGTCGTCTCTTTGACATGTCACTCGAGCATGATGTTGTGTTATCGAACACTATGGTTTCTGGTTATATTGGTAAAGGAGACATGGACACAGCAAGACAGCTCTTCAATGAGATGCCGAGAAAGGATGTTATGTCTTGGAACACTATATTGATTGGATATATCAACAATAATGATATTGAAGCGGGTGAGAGGTGGTTTGAAGAAATACCTGAGAAGAATGTATTCTCATGGAATGGACTGATAGCAGGGTATGCTTCTAACGATCGTTTTTTGGATGTTTTGGCAACTTTTAATAGAATGCTAACCAAATCTACGGTGCTTCCTAATGATGCAACTCTCGTGACTGTTTTGTCTGCTTGCTCAAGGTTAGGAGCATTTGATATGGGTAAGTGGGTACACGTTTATGCAGAAAGCAATGGTCTTGAGGGGAACATTTATGTTGGCAATGGATTGATTGACATGTACTCAAAATGTGGCAGCATAGACAGTGCAATCAATGTATTTAACAGAATGGTGTTGAAAGATTTAATCACATGGAACACCATGATTGGTGGCTTAGCAACACATGGTCGTGGGGTTGAGGCATTGGAGGTCTTCTATCAGATGAAGAAGGAAGGGGAGAAACCTGATGGAATCACCTTTATAGCTGTATTATGTGCGTGTTCACATATGGGTCTGGTTGAGAAAGGATCCTCCTATTTCAAGTCAATGATCGAGAAATATTCCATTGTGCCTCAGATTGAGCATTATGGATGCATGGTTGATCTTCTAGCACGTGCAGGTCTGCTCAATGAGGCCGTGGACTTCATAACCAAGATGCCTATTGAAGCCGATGATGTTATTTGGAGTAGCTTACTAGGAGCCTGCAGGACATACAAAAACGTCGAACTAGCTGAGCTTGCTCTAGAATGGCTTATCAAGCTTGAACCAAACAATCCTGCAAACTATGTCATGCTTTCCAACATATATGGAGATACTGGGAGGTGGGGAGATGTTGCGCGATTAAAAGGTTTGACAAGGGACACAGGCATCCGAAAACCACCAGGATGTAGTTTGATTGAGGTGAATGGTAGTGTCACAGAGTTCTTCTCATTAGATGAGAGACATCCTGACAGAAAGGAGATTTACATGGTCCTGAATGGTCTAGGAAAGATGCTGAAACCATCATGGAATGAAGAGGTTGTTGAGGAAACTGAGGTAAGCTACCATGAATATTTGAGAGGAGATCTTGTGGGTCAAGTACCTGAATGCTGTACTCGATGTCATGGTATCAAAGATTCTATTATTTGAATGTGTTATTGTGTTTATCTTTTGATTACCCAAACACATTTTAGAATCCATTATTTTCAAAATAGATTTTTTTCATTTCTCCTGAACAACTGGCCCAAATCCATTATTTTGTTAACTGTTATTATCACTTCTTGACTCGTAGATATCCAACTATTAACAACAGCCATATCAGCTCAAATTGAACTCACAAAGTATTGTTTTCTCAAACTAGGGACTTTTTCTTTCCCCTCAATCGCTTCTACTACTATCTTGTTCTCTCAGTCCCAACTTGCAAGGCGAAAGTTGTTGAGCGGAATTTCAACAGATCAAGCTGTGGCTGTGCAGTTAAAACGGGGATATAAAGGAGTTATAACTCCTTTATATCGTGTAACGAACCTAAAAAAATTCACAGTCAGATTTAACGGCAGGTTGTAATGGCAGCCCATATAACATCTATTTCGCGGGCCGTTATACATATAACGTTATATGTTATAACGGCGTTATATTGTTTTATAAATATATTAAAAAAAAAAAACTAATCGATTTTTTATATTTTCATATCTAAGAAGGGAGAAGAAGAAGAAATCGAAGGAAGACTGGAAGACGAAGAGAGAAGAAGAAGAAATCGAAGGAAGATGAAAGATCTGAAGTCTGAATTGAAAAAGACGAAAGATCTGATTTCAAATCTCAGAGAGAAGAAGAAGAAACTCAGAGATTCTGCTTCAATTTTTGGTAGCCTCCTCGATCGATCTCGGTTTTGGATTGTTTTGCTAAATCAATTTTTGCTTCAATTTCTGGTAGCCTCCTCGATCGATCTTGGTGCTGGATGGTTTTGCTAAATCAGTTTCTGCTTCAATTTCTGGTGTTGGATTGTTTTGCTAAATCAGTTTGATTGTTTTTTTTTTTTTTAATTCCTTTTGGCTCAGATTACATGCCTATATATGTGATTTCATATTGTACAATATCTAAAGTTATTTATTGATTAATGAATAATGATTACATGGCTCATATTTATGTTCAGCTTATGGATTGGGATCAAATTTTTTTTTTTTTTTATACTCTCGGTTCCCATTTGATTCCCTTATAGGCTTATGCTAAATATGTGATTCAAAAGTTCAGCTGAAGTTTATGAAAATTCAATTTTATGTTCAGTCATAAGTTTATTTTACATATGATAGGTACTCAATGGATTCATCGTCTCGATCTTCAAACCATGACACCCATTCTGGCTCTACAGCATCGTCATCCATAAAACCCAATTCCAACGATATCGCATGGGAGTGGGGGGAGTGTAGGGATCCCACTGCTAAAAATGTTGTAACGTGCAAGATATGTGACAAGACCATCACAGGTGGAATTACAAGATTAAAAGAACATCTTGCGTGGAAGGGAGGGAATGTGTCCAAATGTAATGACGTGCCAAATGAAGTGAAAATGAAATGCATGGAAGCATTAATGAGTACGCAAATGAAAAAGTTGAGAAAGTTAGAGTTGCGCAAATTCTCAACGAAGACACTTTGTTAGCTGGAGAGATTGGAGTCGATGATGATATTGAAGAGGGGGCCAAGGGGCAACAAACAATTAGTGGCAATGTAAGTGGAAGTGGTGGTATTTTCATTGGTAGCAAGAAGAGAAAGTTTGTTCCTATTAGTAATGTTAGAGGCCCTATTGATACCATGTTGAGGACCGACTTTAACAAACTCAAGCAAGTAGATTTGGATAAGAATAATCCTCACAAGGAGAAGTTGAAGCATGAATCTTGGCTAGCTATAGCGGATTGGGCATATGAAGTTGGCTTGCCTTTTAATGTCGTGCGCACACCAAAGTTCCAACATATGATCAACACAATTGGGAAATATGGAAAAGGTAAATATATTAAGTGTTTTAACTGTTAGTGTTAGATTACTTACGTTTCAATAAATTAAAAAAATTTATTTTTATTATTTATTTTTTAGGAATGCCCGCACCAAGTTACTACAATATGCGAGTGACGTTGTTGAGAGATATGTTGAAAGAGACAAAGTTATTTGTCAATTCCTTTAGGAGGCATTGGGAAGCATATGGATGCTCAATAATGTCAGATTTTTGGACAGATGAGAAGGGGCGCTCCTTAATCAATTTTCTAGTGAATTGTCCAAATGGGACAATATTTTTGAAATCCATTGATGCTTCGGAACATGTGAAAGACTTTGCACTTATTGTTGGGATGATGAATGAAGTCATTGAGGATGTCGGTGAGGAGCACATTATTCAGGTAATTTTATAATTGCGTATTCAAATCAAATATTTACTGATTAATATTTCAATTAATTATATTCATGAGCTAATGTTAATAATTTTATTTTGTAGTTTGTTACGAACAATGGTTCTAATTTTAAGGCCGCGGGTGCAGAGCTAGAGAGGCAACATCCTATGCTTTTTTGGACACCTTGCGCTACCCACTGTATTAATTTGATTCTACAAGATCTTGGTAATAAGGTGGATAAGATACGCAAGGTTTTGCCTGAAGCCAGAGCAGTGGTGGTGTATATCTATAATCATGGGCGAGTTCTGAGTATGATGAGGAAGTTAACGAAGAATAAAGAGTTGCACAGATCTTGTGTAACTAGGTTTGCCACATCATTTTACACCTTACAAAGCATTTGGGAGAATAGGTGTCACGTACAAACGTTGTTTGTTTCAGAACAGTGGAGGATGAGTTCTTTCTCGACCAAGGCAGAAGGGAAGAGGATAGAGAATATAGTGGCACAGAATGAATTTTGGGAAAATGTTCATTTGGCTTGCAAGGTGGTTGCTCCATTAGTGGATGTGCTGAGATTAGTGGATTCAGAGGAAAAACCTTGTATGGGATACCTCTATGAGGCAATGGATAGAGCAAAGGAGCAAATAGAAAAGAACATTGCTGGAAATGTTAGACTCCTCAACCAAGTTTGGAGAATTATTGACGTGAGGTGGAATGAACAACTACATCATCCTTTGCATGCAGGTATTAAAGTCAAACTTTATTTTATTTAATCATTTCTTTATTTTTAAGTTAAAGATAATGAAGTTATATAAATTATTTTTTGTTTTCAGCTGCCTTTTACCTAAATCCTTCAATATATTACAAAAACACTATGAATCATATGGAGGGAAATAAAGAAATCAAAGTGGGGCTTATGACATGTGCTGCAAGGCTTGTACCTAATGAAGATGAGTATGTTCAAATGGGAGATGACTTGACCATGTATCGAGATGAATTGGGGCTATTTGGGACTCAAGCAGCAAAAAAAACAAGAGATAAAATCTCACCTAGTAAGTAAAATTAATTTAGACTTATAATTTGTAGTATTGTTTCACTAAGTTTTTTTTTACTTATAGCTTTTATTGATCTTATTGAATAGCTCAATGGTGGTTCAATTATGGGTCCGAAGCTCCTATCCTCCAAAGGCTTGCAACACGGATTTTATCTCTCACATGTAGCGCGTCACCATGTGAGCGCAATTGGAGCACATTTGACAATGTAAGTAATTATAGTTAATATCATTTGTTACTTGTAATTTGCATTTATTTTAATTATTCATTTATTTGTGAATAATATATAATTATTTTTCATCAGTTGCATTCCAAAAAGAGGAATTGTTTACTACAATCAAAGTTGAATGATCTTGTTTTCATTCAATATAACAAGAAGTTAGAGCGAAGAAGGAAGGAAAGGAATGCAAACATCAAATCTACGAGTCATGATCCAATTGTGCTAAGGGAGGTTGATGAAAATGACGATTGGCTCATTCCTACAGACAATGAGCTAGCAGAGTTTGTAAGGGAAGGTGATGATCTTACTTAGACACAAGTAAGACAGGCTCGAGGAGTCACTAATTTAATGTCGAATACAAGGAGTCGAATGCAACAATCAAGTACAACTATAAGTGCACAACTTCGTGATGAAGATGAAGATCAAAGAGAAGAAGATGATGGAGATATTGATATTGACATTGTTGATCAATGATCATACTTTATGATATGTTTTCATTTAGATGTTTTGATGTTTTGATATTGACATTGCTATGATATGTTTTCAGTTATTCCCTAATGATGTTATGAACATGATATATTGCAACAGGATATCTTGCTTTATTGAATTACAATTTCATCAGTTCTTCAATTTTATTAGCTCCAATTTCATCAATTTCCAATTTTATACATTTCTTCTGTTATTCAACTGAAATTTATTGAGTATATTTGATAATGTAGATTACACAAATAGTCAAATACACAATTCAAGGATCTGTCGTGCTGGTGGTGGCTGGTGCTGCGATATCTGTTACATCTGTAAGCTTTCATTCTTTAAATGTTTGTTTACCTGAAACAAATATGAGCATTGAACAATGAGTAATAAGTAATGACATGAATTAATGCTTAATGATTAATTCTTATAGTCTACTAGTCTAATGAGCAATGAGCATTGAAACTTGATTGACAGTAAAGTAACATTAGTTTCAAATTATGTTTAGTGATTTACATTTTTAACTAATACATTAAATCATAAATACTTATTGGAGGTATAAAAATATATTTAAAATATATATTTTATTATATACCGATATATATCGATATAACCTGTAATGCTCCTAAACCATTATGGGTCTGTTATCCGTTTTAACTGCATAGAGCTGTGGTCTTACCATTGCTAATGAGGAATGTTGAGCGGAACACTTCAAAGATCACTCAAAGCAATTATGATTCAGGTGTGTTTTGACATTTATTATCATGAAATATATTTGTCAAGTCAAGGCATGCATTTGGCTTGCACTTGAAATAATGACTATGAACTCTTACATTGTTCATTTCATTATTTTATGTCTATAGGATAGTTTGGCTCCATCCAGGTTGCAGAGTTGGATTGGGGAAATGAAGCTCACATAAAGGCTGTTGATCCTCCATTTGATTATATTATCGGGACTGATGTTGTAAGTTGATTACATTCATATAAATTGGATTCCATCAACATATGTTACTTAAGGTGAATGCATATCAAGCTTGTTTGTCTCTAGAACGTACATCCTTTAGCATCCATTCCTTGCACTTCAGAAATAATACCCATCATGCTAAGGAACTCAGCTGAAGCAAGTCTTCCACTTCTATGGATTTCAGGTTTATGCAGAACATTTCTTAGAACTACTCTTGCAGACATTATTTGCCTTATCTGGACCTAAAACTACAATCTCAGTAATCCGGTTTTGGGGTTCTATTACTTGAAAGTCGTTTTCCCATTATGCGTCTTCAATAACATTGCTAACATGTTTTGGAAAATCTGTTTTCAAATCATCAAAATCGTACATTTTTGTTCCTGAAATTTGTGCAGTTGGGATATGAGATCCGAAATTTGATAGTTCACGAACAAATGTTATCCATGTGGAAGAACAACTTCGAAGTGAAAACGGTTCCAAAAGCAAAGGTAATTACCACTCAAACATTGATTACCGAAAATTTGAATCTGTTTCTTATTTTCCAAGTTGAATGAACATAAATCATCCCATTCAGATGGATAGTAAGTACCAGCATGAAAGTATCCAACTCTATATATAGGACTCAAAATCTCGAGCAGTGTGTGCAAGAAACGAGGTCGAAGCTTCTGATCAACAAACTAATGAAATTGAAACAACAGACAAGGATGGAGACAGAGGATATCGATAATCTCGATGGAGCAGAGGAAATGGAAGACTGTGAAAGCAAGAAAATTGATAAAGATGGCAAACCAGTTGCAGGAATCAATGATGGGAAACTCACTGACTGGGAAGTACGGAGATATGGCTCTATGGCAGCACGGCTTCTACAAGATGTCAAGATATCTTGAGTTGTTTTGATACTATTTTATAGTGAAACTTTGACAAATTGAGTTGTTCAAGAAGTTGTTCTCTCGTTCCTGTGGTACTAAACTGACTGAAGTTGCTAAGGTGTCATTGCCGATTCACAAAGCCTTCCCTGAAGTATGGTACTAAAAGAACACCACAAAAGAGAATTCATGTCAAAGTAGTTCGAAGCTGACGGCACTGGTCATTAATCAGTCTGTCTTTGTAAACTCTTATCATGTGTTTAGCGGGACAAAATTTGTACTTGTTTTAGTTTCTAAAGTAGATTCTAGTTCCGTTCTGAGCTACTTTCCTTCTTTTGTAGATCCATTTTCATCTTAGGGTCATAGAAATTAGCCAAAGGGGCAAGTACTTGATTTTTTGCATGTTGCAAGTTTCACACGCTCAAGTAGTGTTTATGTTTACCCTGTTTTTCAGTAAGTTTGGTCAGCCCTCAGCTGTTACTAATCGTCAACTATTTCCAAATGCAATTTCTATGTTATGTTGTCTAAGCACAGTTTACTTGCATCAAGTCATCCATGAGTCTTGCCACCACTCCTTATTGTTACCTGTTTCTTCCCTACTTAAGGTAGAGGATCGGGAATGGTGGGGTGGGAACAACCCATCAGCAATCTTTTTGGCTTTACCAAGCAACTTTTAGCAGATCATTCAGAGGCTATGTTCATTGTTCAGTGCAGTTTAAAACATCCAAAACAAAACCCCTTTGACATACACAAGCATTGTGTTTACATTTAGAACTGTTTTATGTAACCTGTATGTGTGAGGTTGGCAGTGATACCCTTGAGACCTCAAGGTAGTTCACAGCTTTATCATTTGGGTATGTTCATTGTACATACAATGTTTGATATCATTAGTTGAAACTAATGGAATTTAACTCGAATAGGTCTGACCACATTGCTTGCACAAAGTATAGTGCAGGCATTGGCAGGTCTGTAACTCATTTCACACTTAAATTGCTTTTGAAATGTGGAAGTCTTAAGCAGCAGAACTTGATAAGAAATTAAAAGATTGTAATGCTCCTGCTTTTAGCATAAAAATACAACTTAATTGGAAGAACTGTGAGAATGATTGTACACCTTTGACTGAATGACTTGAGTTGCCTTAAAGTATGACGGCGAACTTGTATTCAATTTGCCTCGCTGAGCAGAAAACGAGTCGAGGTAAATGCCCAGATATGAAACTAATGGATCCGTACGAGACTGGTCAATTACAAACCTCAAATATTGTGATTCTACAGTGGAAAATTGCAGCAGCCTTCGGTGCCCTACAGTGGTGCCGTTTGTTATCACTTTCCAGTCTCCATTTTCAGTCAGGATGTCAAGGTGAAACTCTATGATACGCTGCCCCATTTGAATTGGCTCTTGAACTTGCAGCACGTTAAACGACATTGGCTTCCCCAAGTCGAGATATATTTCCCAATCATTTTCATTTTCCTCAGGAGCCCAGTAAGTGTAAATACCATCCTCAAGGATATTCAACAAGGAAAACCGAGAATCATCAAGGTTCCCACGTGTGCTGCTTGCAGAAAGATTAGCATCCTTGGCGAAGTTATTGGAGAATATGGCTTTCCGAAGCTTGGTGAATTCTTGAAGCACTTGAATGTCTTCATCAGATATGAGACCAGATGAATTGGGAGGCACATTTAGTAGTAAAAGACAATTCCGACCCATTGATTTGTAGTATATATCAAGCAATGTGGTAGCTGATTTAGGGAGCTCGGAGGCATGCCAGAACCACCCTGGCCTGATGGATACGTCGCACTCTGCAGGAACCCAATCATGTCCATTTGGGTCTCCTCCACTTGAATACCTATTAAACATATTGTAGAAATTAAACAAGGTGTTCTGTATTTGAAACCTTAAGAAGACTAAATAGTATGATGCAAGTCCATGACATAAAAACGAAGCAAATGAGAATGTAGAACTTACGACGGATCAGTGTCTCCAATCTTGGCATTACTTCGATTGAAAAGTGACCAGCAAGTCGAACCAGCTACAGCAGCCTCATCACCGACCCACCTAGTGTCAGGACCAGCATCGGAGAATATGACAGCCCCCGGCTGATGTTGGTGAATGATACTAAACCAGCTATTAAAGAAGTATTTCATGTCTTTCTCCCCCTTTCCTTTAGCACCATCCAAAAATACCTCTTTTATCTCCCCATATCTAGTCCAAACAATCGAAATCCTTTCATCATACATTCAATTCCACAATCTCAATCCAAAATCAATAAGTAGATATTACTTCATCAATTCAACTTGACTGAGAAACCTAATGAATACCCATTGAAGAAAAACACAATAGAATAATAGCTAGCTACAAATTTAAGTGTATCAAACCAACCCCCACCAAGATTGACTCAACAATTCCACACAACTAAACATACCCAATGTTTCATAACTGCTGAATTTACCAAAACCCATTGAACAAAATCACAAGAGAAATGAATTCAAGTAAAGCCATTGTTACCTTGTGAGCAATTCAGTCATCTGGCCGATATAGAACTCATTGTAATCCAAAGTCTTCCCATAACAAGATTCATGTCGATCCCAAGGCGAAAGATAGAGACCCAAACCAATCCCAGCTTCTTTGACAGCTGCAGCTAATTCAGCGACAACATCACCTTCACCACTCTTCCAAGGACTGAACTGAACAGTGTAGTTAGTATACTGAGAGGGCCAGAGGCAGAACCCATCATGGTGCTTAGCAGTGAGGATGACTCTATTGAATCCAGCATCTTTTGCAACTCTGACCCATTGATTGGCATCAAGGGATGTGGGGTTGAAGACTGAAGGGTGAACATGGCCAGTGCCCCATTCAGAGTCAGTGAAGGTGTTGGTGCCGAAGTGGAGGAAGAGTGCCATGTCCCCAAGTTGCCATGAGAGCTGGGAAGCTGAAGGGATGGGTAGAATGGGAAGTGGGGGTGGTTTGAGAGAGGAAGTTGAATTGACGAGAGTGAAGATGAAGAGGAGAGTGAGGAGGAGATGAGAATTGAGGCTCATGGTGTTTCGGGTTGTTGAGCTCAGGTTGTGGAAAGGAGTGTGCAGTTGAAATGTTTATTTCATCGTCCAATGGGGTTGTGGAAATTTGTAGGACTTTTTCACACCATCAATTTTGCTGGAGAACACCGCTATCCAGTACACCATTACCTACCAAAGAACATCACCAATATTTTAAAAAAATAAAAAAACACTACCACCTATCTTGTCCCTTAGGGAAGAACACCATCCTCACCCCGCCCGCTGAATGGTCACACCTCTCTTTTCCTCTCTTCTTCTTTTTATTTTTTCTTCCTTCTTTCTTTATTTCTTCTTTGAGTTCTTCTTTTCATCTCTTCCTCTTATCTTTTTTTTTTCTCTTATTTTCTACCGTCAATGGCACCACCTCGCTCCTGTCTCATTCTTCTTCTCTTCCTTTCTTATTCTCATCTCTTCTGTTTTTTTTTTGTCAGCGGGGATTCCCCATTCGCAGGAGCATGTGTGAGAATCAAAGTTTTCATTCGCACGAACTTGCGCGAGAGCAGAAAACAAAAGCAGATGGGAAGAGAAGAAGAAGAAGAAGAATGAATGAAGCGAAGGCGAGCTGTCGGCAGTGGAGAAGATATGAGAAAAAAAAAAGCAACAACAAATGAGAAAGGGAATAGAGGAAAGGTGGTGGCGGGGTGAATAGGGTGGTGGTGCTTTGTCAGTTGTTGTAAAGAAATAAAAGAGACTAGAAAAGAAGATGAACAGGGATTTATATGGTGATGTGCTTTAGGAGTTTTTCTAGAGACCCAGACGGATAAGCTAGGCCCACGCCAGGGTAGATCCAACACCATCCATCATCATTGAGATGCGGATATCTGAAATGATGGATGGTGTTGAGCCTGGCCTGGCTCTTTAGAATTATGGGTGCTTCACATCATTTACCCCAATTCTAAGTGTCGAGGGAATGGGCGAGGAAACCAGCGAGGACCCTCCATCCCCCTCGCGATGCATGCCTTCTCTCCTCTGCATGCATCGCGAGGGGGATGGAGGTCCTCCCCCCTCCCTCGCGCGTTTCCTCGCTGATTTCCTCGCCAATTAGACTGACTCCATCATTTAAGAAAAAAAGGTTGTAGGTGTGCTACAGCAAAAAGTGGTGGTGTCACTGCCTTTTTAATTATTTTGAGTGGAACTTTTGAGTGAAGAAAGGGTATAATGAGGTGAGGACCTATGATGCTCATCACGTAAACAAACCCCAATTCTAGTTGGCTTGGGAAGGGAGCGAGGTTGCTGCCGGAGGGGAGAGGGCAGGGCGAATGTACACTTTTGCCCCCCTCTTTAACCACTTTTTCTTGCCCTCCTCTTTAACCATTTTTTTGGAAAAAGTTGTTTAAAGAGGAGGGGCAAAAATGTATTTTTACCCCCAGACAGCTGGGCTCAGGCCAACAAAAATAACTAAACAGATCAAAGTGGTTGCTAATTAACTGCTACATTGTTCTTTACTTAATTTTTCTCAACACCTTTCATTTTCCATTTATCTTTTCTAAAAAAAAGAGTTTCAATGATCGGAGCTTCAATACAAGGGTTAGAAATCATGTTGAAAGTAATTTTAGTTTTGGTTTGGCAACAACATGTCTGCTTTAGGACTATGGTTTTTTTAACACTTTCTCTTCACTGTCTTTGTAGTAATATTTTCATATTGTAGATACTGGTTGGGTGACATAATGAACTGATCATCTACTTGTGTTCCTCTCTCTTTCATTTATAAAGGGAAGAGTTAATATTACTGCAAATTCAAAGACTCCGAATTTGTCAAAACTGTAGTTATTCAGAGAGTCACAAGGTCTTGCAAGTTCAGAATTTAAGTTTTTTGGAAAACTAATCTAAAAAATAATTCTTAATATTATCTCCTATCTTTTCTTTTTCTTTTTTTCTCTCTGCTTAATTTATTCTCTCTATATAAAATCTACAAGTTAAAAACTCTACAGTCTACACAGAAAAGGCATCGCAACTACAAGCTACCAAACTCTACAGAAAACCAAGGGTGAGCAAGAACCCCGATCCATCCATGTGACCCTGGCTAACACAGGGCCGGCAAAAAATAAAGGAGAATGTAATTAGTAACCGAGCTCAACTTCTATATCTGTCTGTAGTTCTCTATGGAGACCATTAATTCAAAATTATCTACGGGCTTAGGTCGAGTGGTGGAATTGAAGGAAAAAAATGAAAGGCCCCACACCCATTGCTAATTAGAAAATTTAACTTTGATCAGACTTAAATCTTATTATAAAATATATTAAACTCTCGCGTCGTATTCAAAATCCTAATTTCTATGCTAATTACAACCAAGTTCCTACATTGCCACCTTCAATTCTTTCTTGGACCTATATGATCATTGTTTGATCAGTCCAAACTCTATTTTAGGGCAAAGGGTTCTTCATTTTCTGCCTTACATGCCAAAAGGCCCAAAACTGAATCATAAAAATAAGTCATATTAGATGAAGATTATACATTGTTCAATAGATATGTACGACATCTGTCCACGTACACTTTGAGCTTAAATGACCCCCTATTGAGCTTATAAAACAAAATGAAAAAATTATTTTAAAAATTTTGGAAATCACCAGTATGGTAAGGTACCAAGTTAAACTGGCAAATGCTGTCGCTCAATTTGTAGGCGTCCATAGAAGAATTTTCAAAAAGAAAACACACCATTGATTGCAGAGGACGGACCAAATACAGCATTGAACCTACATATTATGTATAGTATAGCATCACAATGCTTACACAGTATAGATTGGTTAGTGTAATTAATGGAAAACATATGGTGTGAACATTAACAATAATTGTTATGTTTACATTTGTTTGTCAACTATAGAACTTCGGCAGCTTCTATTCTAGTCATTCACAAGCTTATACAGACTTGACAAAATTCACGAGAAGTAAAAGATGTAAAGGAAGGTGTACGATAAAAGGGGCAGTATATGTAAGCTTTTCCCTGCAGGTTCAGAAGTGCTATCTATGCAAATGGGTTCAGTTCATACTTGGGGTAAAAACTACACGATCTTATTCATCTAACTATGAGAGACCGTTTTGATCAAACAGCATAAAACTCTGTACATAATCTGGTATTAAACCTTTAACCTATCTGCAGTTGAACATAAAGGTGGATATAAAAGGTTAGTACAATAGATTTTCAACAATGATCAGTTAATTAATTGATGTGATGAAATCGCTAACACAAGAAAAGTTTAGAGCTGGGATAGTAGCCATTGCCCCTTGTTTTCTAAAAGGCCAAGAAACAACATGCCACATACAGGCCTGCTTGAATGAGTCAACAACGTTCCATAGGTGTCATTAAGAATTATGAAGTGTGAGGTACCTTGAGTCTGAATGAATGAATGTATATGATTTTGTACAAAGCCTACTCATCATTCGACCCTCAGGATGTTATTTTGGATGGAACCTTTGGTGACCACTTCTTCTGAGGGTCTATCCTCCATTGACCATCAACAATGAACTTTATCTGCTTGTAATCAAAGAACAAATATTCATTCATCGTAGATTTTTTTCATGAAAAATATACAAAATATGGCCTGCAAAAATATCAGATCTTTACTGTGTTACATCTAAAATTATTCCAACTGACACTTGCACCTGAGTACTAGGATTACATAACCTGCATGCTCCATGGGGTGTCAATGGCATACATACTAGATGTACTGACGAGAACTACTCGAAACGGTGTAATCTATGATTGGAATGAAATTCTACCTAAATGGCCCTGCCAAAGGGAGCCTCCTGCCAACTGATTATAATCAGCATAGAAAACTATACCAAAAATCATGTTTTGCGTTTGATCGATCACATTAGTTATTGATCAATCAGTCTTATGTGAAATTTCATGTTCAGGGCAGGGGCAATTATGCGGTGATTGTGAGCAGTTTTCTGGTACTTAAAACAAGTTTTCTCAGAGCTACTGCCTCCTAAAGTTAAAGAGGAATTCCATTACAGGCTTTGTATAGAATTTGGATCAAACATCTGCAACTGATAACTATATTTTATTTGTGTTATAAAGCTAACAATCTTTCAGTAATAATTTCTGAAGAAACTTCAATCAGTTGCAAAGAATCATTCTGTTTTGATGGCAAATCAAATTATGAATTAGGAAACATCATTCAGGTAGTAGACGCATGCACCTCATATTTTCTCAAAATGGTTGACCACAGCCTGGATTTTCTCAAAAAGGTATATTATATAAGTCAATCTGCATGATCACTATCAGTTTTGAAGAGAAAGAAAAACATGTCTCAAAGCCACTCAAGGGACAAGACTATTTATCTTAATGAAGTATATCTTTTTCAATAAAACAGAAGTTCGAAATTTCTCAGCCCTTGACTGCATACATACACACAGAATAGGAAGTTGATAAAGAAGTTTCAAAGCCAATGAAGACCCTTTTTTGCAATGCATGGTGATATTTTGCTTTGGCTCAGTATGTCTCCTGAAGTTAAAAGGCTCTTTATTTTAAGAAATGTTGGGTAACTGGGAAATATCTCATTGAGTTGCATTTTCATATCGGCTCAATCTTCAATATCCAGATCCTTAAAGTAGAGGGTATTCGAAGATTGTCATCATTCCCCTCCTAAAGGAGGTGAGCCACTTCTGTTGTGGATAGAAAGAAACTAATTTTCCATGACCTAGTAGCTAAAGAAAGAACAGAGGAGAAGCAGAAAATACTCGCACGCTAAAAAATCCCGGGGCATACAACCACCAATTAAGGCTTTCTCATAGAGAAGTGCTTAAGAAAATTACACAGAAAGCCATTACTGACTCCCACTATTGGTGGTACCTAAAATGGTGCTCCAACTATCTAAGGTTAAAGCTATGGATATGTCTGACGTACAATGTGGTCAATCAAATTGGAGAAAAGCAATTTCTACCACGCACCAAGAGTTCAGCTGTCATGAGACAAGACAGCGATTAACCATAGGCTGCAAAGTTGTGATCCGTGCAATATGAATCCACCTAATTAAGAGACCATGGTGTATGAAATACAAAGTAAGCTTAAGTTTTGTTATTGGAATTTAACATTTAAACAATAGGGTTGGGACAAGTCATAGAAGATACATGTTGAGAACTTTAGTTTTCATTATGAAGCTTTTTTCTTAATTTTATGAAGCTTTTTTCTTAATTTAAACTAAGTATAGAGTTCATATAGAAAGGAATACAGGATAAATGTCCATGTGCAACAAAGAAACTTCAGTCTTTTCATAAGAAATGGTTACAACTGATACTCGACTTGATAATATGAGTGGTAAAGTGTGTAGTTAACCGCAAAGAATAAATTTCTTAAAAGATAAGACAGAGAATTAGATACCTAGACACAATGGAGCTCATATCACTAGGAGAAGGGTGTATGTCCATTTTAATGTGTTGATGCCACCCATTGAAGCTACCTGCTACCTCCACAATTTGACCATTTCCCCAATACTCAATCTGAACCTAGTACAATCAAGTAACAATGGACAAACGTAAGTCCATACAGACGACAGTTCAACTCTTCAGACTACACAGAAGATTTTAAAAATTAAAGGATTCTAGATATGACAGAATAGTACCTCCTTTAGTCCAGATAGGCCTTCTGCAGCTTGCCATTCTTCATCCTTCACTGAAATTGTCCTCTGAGCTTTATCAATCTCAAGTTCTGCTTTAGCTTGCAAAGCAGATAAGGAAAACTGAATGCAAGGACACAAAAGTAAGAGATGGGAGGAAATGAACACCTAACTGTCAAGAAGTTATCCTCTTAAACAGATATGAGATCGCATGCAATTAAAGTGTAAACTTTGCAGGCAAGGAAGTAGATGCAGTTCTTTACCAGTGTATGCAACACACGAGATCAATAATAAGTAGATTATGAAACAGACTTATCAAATAGACAGGTAAAGTTCCATGTGATAAAAATAATTGTGTATGACACACTATCTAACAGTCTTGAGTAAATAAAAGGTTTGACTTGGTTTAGAAACAGATCTATATTCACATCCATCCCGTCAGAAGTAGCTTGCAACCTGATAACTTGCAAGTCTTCCTAAACGCTCCAACTTAGAAATGATGAATCTTTTCATATATCAAGTGAAAACATGGAGTTAATATTGGATAAATGAGTTTTGAACAAGTTTTTCTCAAAATTGAACCTAGGAACAACACATTTTCTCAAAGCAAAGTTTTTTAGACGCTCCCAGGCCTTTCTCTTTCTAATGACCCAAGACATGGGGAACTCTAATACTTCAAGGAAGGAAGCAAATCGCTACAATTGAGTACATGTTAATGAGCCATGCTTCTGTAAGAAGCCTAAGGAAGTTCAAACTTAAGTGATAAAGACATGTTAGATCTGAATTATATATATATATATATGAATTTCACATAGGGACAAAGATATTTTCATGATAAATACGTGAATAAATATGCCACTGAGCTGAGGAGCAACAATTCATCAAAATAGTTCACATACCTTTTCCTTCTCTATCTGTTCCTTCAGTTGAGACAATTCCAACTCCTTCTGATGCTGCTGACCACATCAAAGAATATGCCCAAATTTCAGATTACATTGTTCGTATAAGAAAGCATCCATAAGAAATGGTATAAACGTGAAGACAAAAGGAGAGATGAGTTGGTACCAGCATGGCTTTCAGACTATTGATTTCAGCTCGATTGACCTTCCCATTAGACAAACGGTACAGAAAAGTGAGGTGTAAGAGAAGTCTAAATTAGAAATGAATAGCATCCATGAACATGCAATGAGAAATGTGGACATACCTCAATGTCCAGTTCTTCATGGGAATGGACATGATTCAATCATTCACTTGACAAAGTATCGTCCCTGAATACGACTCCAAATGACAGGAAGGTCACTAAAGCAATATGGAAAAACCAAATTTAGCATGCTAGAAGCTGAAAGTAGAAATGGAAACGCTGTAAAAACAAGTGTAAACTGGAGAAGAACGAACACTTTATTGTTTATATAATATGACATCGACAATCTTCAAGCTGTGAAAAGAAAAGCTAGCTCACATATGTAACAAAATTCGAGAGTTTAAGAAAATAATCCTACTTCCTGCAAGATGCTGCTCTTAATACCAAAACCAAGTATAAGCTCAAGTATCATAGCCACATCAAAGTAAAATAACCAAGACACTGATTTCTCCATACTGAGTAACACTACACCAATCATAATCGATAATGACTTTGAGCCAAGCTACAGAAACTACTTAGAAAGGACTTAGTGAGAAAATGTGTTTCTCATCTGCATATAAGATATAAGCCACATTTAAACAAGTAAAGGAACAACCTGCCCGCATCTGCTGCAATATATTCAACCATTTCTGATGTTGACGCACTTGTTCTCACAGCTGAAGTAGCATTATTCCCAGAACTTTCTTGCTTGAAACTCTTTCCATATATGGCCTCTGTTTCAACTTCTACCTCACTATCCAACTCTGCAGAAATTTTATCTTCATTCACTTGTTGAGTGACATAACTGACTTCTTGTGCATCAGCTGCATCTTCAAAAAACAAATAACAAAAAACGCTGTTCTAGTTAGAAGTACTCAAGAACATAGCATGAAGAATAAAAGCAAACTTTTCTACAATGTATTAACAGTGTGTGGATAGGGTGAAAAATTGTCTTAAATGGTAATGCCAGTGTACTAGAGCATCACAAAGGGACAATCCTAAGTAAATTGTTGATGATAAGGTAAAGAATGTTATCAAAAGATTCAAAACTAGAAATTCAATGGGAGTAAATTGTAAGCTGCATGCTTAAAATCTGGTGAACACGATATAAGAGTTGGAGTGAGAAGTTAAAATCATTTATGATGCCAACTGTTGAACGACAAAATATAGGAAGAAGCCTATTGAAGCTCACCCCAATCTGTGGTTCCATCTAAAGCAGATCCCTATATATTATTAATGTTGTCATTGTTATCAACAAGTCACAGTGCCATGTTGAAAGAATTCATGCACCACCACCAGGTGCATAAAGACATGTCCCATATGTGAAGAATTAAACATTGGCCAAAAAAAAAAACTTACCTTCAACTTCATCCAACTCCCCATCCTGAACAAACTTTGCTGCCTTTTCTTGAAATGGTGAACTGGTTGGAGATTCTATTGATTCATGAGTTTGGGTACTTGACACAAGACCTGGAAAACCATTTTCATAAGATAAACTGCTCTCCATATTGGAACCTCCACTGGACAAAAACAAATCTTCAACTAACCCTTCCAGCTTTTGCTCTTGACCTTTTTCCAGTTGTTAGTTTATCAGAACTTTAAACCATAACATAATAAATAAGACCCTAACATGAGATATAAAATGGAGATACACACCTACTAATTCATCATCGTTGTTAGCCTCCTTTGCTGCAGTTGAAATTGTCCTTGTATTGGCATCTTCATTTGTAGAGTGCATTAGAAGCTCTGTGATTCGCTTATATCCTCTCCGCCAGACAACATTTGCAAGATCCTTCCTATACAAATTGTGAGTGAGTGATGACATAAATAGCAAAAATGTTAAAATAGATAGACTGAATACATATTGTGGAATAGCAAAGACATAAAAGAACCCAAGGATGTATTCATAGCTAAGGGAAAAAACCTATCACTCTAAATCCTATACGCAAAGAATTTGACTGCCAGCTGCATGTCCAATACTCCATTTTCAACAGAATAAAATAATATCAGATTCGAAGGAAAGATGCATTGACAGAGTAGTAAGACACCGCACTTTCCCAATGACATTAAATCATTGAAAAACATATTGCTTTACCTTTGTCCTTAATTACCGGTCCTGAGATGCCCAGAAGGGATTAGGTTTTAAGGGACTCACTTTTTTCAGAAGAACATCAATGGAGAAACCTTGCACGTTTAAGTGCGGGAACTAGAAAATTTTATAGACAAATTTGACTCACACATGTCAATTTTTTAATTATTCAAAAATGTCTTCAAAGTTATGAGCTGAATTAGAACTGCCAAAGGAAACAACGACCGGTAGACAATATGACCTTTAACCGATTTCAAATGTAGAGAGAACTCTAACTATTGTAGAGCACATCATTGTTGCTTTCAACACTTTGTTGGGCACAAGAAAATCATGCGGAACTTATTGCTTTAACAGATAGGGCATCCAAAGCAAAAGATAAAACATTAGCTAGCTCAGATGATGTTGGGTCAACCGAACTTGAGAACTATTTTTTTCTTTTCTTTTTTTCGTTTGTCAACATCCGATGGCAGTCAAAGCCAAGTCAATTTAAACTACAAATTACAACCAGAATACCTACTTGGTTGACTGAACCTCGATTCATTCCTCATTCTTCAGTGAGTTTCTTTTGCTTATTTTGTTTTCTAATCAGACAAAACAAGAAAATTAGACATATAATACAGATTTTTTTTCTTGATTTATTTCTATTTCATTCTTCAAGATCGCTCCGTAGAGTGCATTGGGAATATCTATGTCATAAACAAGGAACTATGATTATTGTAGGTGATAGTTGTTTATTTAATTAAAGAACTTGAATGAAAATGAGAGCTTCTATTCTACTCATTCCTCTTTTTGTATCTTATTCTCTATAACATGTTACATAATTTGAAAAAAAATCAAAACATCAATGTTGATCGATATCTAAATAATGTAAAAACTGAAGTGTATTAAACCACCACGCATTTAAGAAATCAAGAAATACTGACAAAGATCCATCAAATCAAATATATATTCTGACTTAACGAAATTTCTCTAAATTGGCACGATTGTTATTAAATCAATCTCAACACTGAACTATTGCTCAATCGAATCTTCTGATAGAGTATCACTACATCCAAATTTGCACAAATTCCCTAATTGAGACTAGAAACCTTTACATTTCATCATTAAAATCCTAATTAATCAACTCGCGACAAAGATGCAAGAAAACAACTCTCCAACACAGTCAACACTCACCTATCTAATGTCACTACATCACAAATTATTTAACTGAAACTTCCTACATTCGCATTTCATCATTCAAACCCTAATTAATCAACTCAGCAAAAAAAAAAAAAAAATCAAGAAACAAGAACTCGAGCAAATCAAACAGACCTTCCGTGCTCCAAAAGCTCCTATAAGGTCGGCACGTGACCTTCCGGAAGTCCAACCATCGAAACGAAATGTCTAATCTCCGCGCAGAGTTCCTCATTGCTCTTCACGGACCTTCCTGTCTTAGCTTTCACGCTAACTCTGTATCACATAACAAATACGATCAGATGAGTGAAAGAGAGAGAATTCGAGAGAGTGTGATTTGGAGAGGAACCTTGTTGAAGAAGAGGCGAAGAGAGTGAGAGTTCTTGACGAGAGACGGTGAGTTCGGAAACTGAGCTTCTGTTCTTGAAGGGAGAGTGAGTGACGAAATGCGGAGGAGAGACTGTGAGGAGTGTAAGAGAGAATCGCCATTAGTGAGGGATTTGGAGCATTTTTTTTAAGGATTTTTGTCGAAATGGTTCGAGAAAATGAGGAGGGAAGCGAGAGAGAGAGAGCTGAGAAGGGAAAATCTATTATTTAAATAGAGAAGTGGAGATTGGTGAGGTCCGTGAAGAGAACGAACTAGGGGTGGGCACGGGACGGGATGGGACGAGATATACTCATCCCTATCCCATTTCGTTCATACAGGATTGGGACGGGATGGATGGAAAAATCCTATCTCGACCTCGTCCCATCCCAAACGGGATCGGGACAGGACGGGATCAGCGGCATCCAAAAAATTTGAAGCAACATCCAAAAAATTTAAAGCAATATATACCTGTAATTTTGTAAATAATTTGAAGCAACATTCAAGAAGTGATAAACTGTAAATAATGAGCTTCTACACTCAGTACAAACAAAATTTGAAGCAATATCATAGAACACTGCAGTATCATAGAACACTGCAGTGATTTATTGTCAATTCGTTATGCAGTATCATAGACATAGAACACTTCATTATGCACATTTGCAATTTTGAGTTTTTTGATATAGGCACTACTGTAAATAACAACCCAGTATCCCTCTTCGGACCTATAAGTAAAACCGTAAAAGTGCAGACATCACTGAACATTAGCATACTAAAGGCACTACTGTAGTGATGTTAAGCTTCACCTACATTGGATATAGGCAATTAACTTAGACTCAAACTACTTAGTTATGTTTTGAGCAATAGAAAAGGATAAATAATTGACTGAAGTTTCGTAAGATCTCTCTAGATCCATATAGTCCATTATGAGTGAGAACTGTGAGATATTCATGGAGATGTGTGAGATATTCATGGAGATGCTAAAAAATTAAATATGTTATATACATTAGTATATTTGTATGAGCATCCACAATTTTAAAATAAATAATTAAATAAAAATGTTAATAATTAATATTAATAAATTAGTTCGGGATTGGCGGGATTGAAAATCTCCATCCCATCTCATCCCATTCTAGATCAGGACGGGACGGGATCGAGATGAAATTATTCAATCCCATTAAGACCCGAAAAAATCGGGACGGGACGGGATTGAGACGGGAACGAAATCACGGGATGGAATGCCCACCCCTAGAACGAACTAATAAGACCTGATTAGAGAGTGATTAGTTTGTTCTTTAGTTAATGAGGATAAATTAACTAAATAGAAGGTTTAGAAAAGTGGGACCGATACAAGTACCGAAGTGACAGGTCACAGAGACTGGGTCCCACGTAATGATTAAAGATTATGGGCTAGGGCTTGGGGCTTTGATAATTGACACAAAATACTTAACCCATACTATCCATTAAAACCAATTTGCGAATCATGAACTGTTTCATCAGCTTTAGCTTTTAGAGTAAGCCAGCCAGCCAAGCCCAATTGAATTGCCCATAAGTGTACCTCAAGGTGAATAGGGTACCAGCTCAACGGTAGACTTATGATAGATGGAATCACATGATTCGAACCCTAACGGTGGCATCCAAAGTGGGAGGGGTTATTGGATTAAAAAAAAAACCATATGGATTGTAGTGGTACTAGTGCAACAAACTTTTACCTTTGAACAAGGCTCATCTTCCCGCTACATCTGAGATTGAGCGGCACAATCTAAGAAGGCACGGGAAGAAAAGCTTATTATTGGATATATCATTTTTTTAAAATGGCATATATGCCATGCTTACTACTGGATGCTCTTAGGGTATATCTTCTAGGAGCCGCTGCAAAATAACACATAACTTTTCAAATGAAAATGCGACCAGAACCATATAAAGAAGTGATGATGGGAAAAACAAGTCTTCAACCACCATACATTGTTTGGGGTCTCATAAGGGGAAGGTGTTGGCTGTTTCCTACAACACAGTTAGAGTATCTTTCTCAAACTCAAATGGCTTGAGTTGAGAGGAGAGGATTGGAGATTTTTGAGTTTTGGGAGGAGCTAACATTATTGATTGACCTCGAAAAGTAATTAACCATATTTAGATGTAATCACTCCAATGGAACGCTCAAAGATTATTTGCGGTTTGATCAAGTAATTATATTTTGTTTTGCTATGATCAAGTGGCAAGACAATTCTTTTTTTTTTTTTAAATTAAACCTCCAGTGGGGAGGGGCACCTCTGGAATGTCAGACCTTTATTACTTGTTAAAAAAAAACTTGATTTACAATCAATACGGGGGTACATGATTACCCGTGATATAACCAAAACAAATATTGGGCCGCAGCCGTAAACCAAAATACATAAAAGCAAATCCAACCTATCACCATTGCTGAAAGAATGACCATAAATCATAACAAAGCCAGCATGAACATAAGACATTCCAGCAGATAATCCTAGCATGAACATAATAATGAGCATTCTAAACCATAAAATTTTCCATCATCTTAAGCGCGGGAGGAATATTTACCCCTCTTAGTCTTACAACGATTGCCCGGAAGGACCGCCGATTTGACTTTGTTCTGTAGATCCTTATCGGAGTACGCCCCCAAATTTAAATCATTAATATCATGTGATTCCGACCCCAACTCCGATTCCGATGCAGCCTCGTCACTATCATATGTGGCATTATCAAGTGTATTAGTGGTCATTGATTGTTTCTTTCTTCGCAAAACACGGTTCTCCTCAAAACAACTGGATGACGACATCAAACAAGCTCCCATCCTTGTCGTTCCTTGTTGCCGCGGGGCACTGAAATTACCAGTTACCGTGGATTGAGCTCGTTTGGCCATAACTTCTGTCAACGGTTCCATCACTGTCGGCTTCACCGTGGCAGACCCTACTTCTTGTATCATTCCAATCGACTTAGTTTTGCGTCACTAAAGAATCACCACCGGCGATCAAATCACGCTCTGCCTGAGGAAGCACATCCCCTGGGTTGGAGCCATGAAGAGGCTGGGGCCTTGGACTGGCCGTGACCTGTGTCCGTGGGCAGGCCGTGCTCGTACTGGTCGGGCAGGGGCCGTGAGCGTGGCAAGACAATTAAGTCAATAGAGATTCACACACTCAAGAACATTGAAAGGCAACCTACTCAAACTCAATTTTCCTAAAGAAATGTTGTAATCCTATATATATATAATTGATTTGGTTGATTTGAAAAGTGTGAAAATTGATCGATCACATTGAATGGACAAAGTGTGCATATATGGCATGCAAACAAACTATGTATTATTTTCTTATGAAGGCTATATAGCCAAAATTTATCTAAATTTTAATCAGATAGGATTATATAACCCTTACATAGAAAACATGATATAAAGTTGATTCCATACCACTTACATTCAACCAAATAGCTAGCAAAAATCAAACTCATCGATCTTCATCGAAGAAACAAAAGAGAACTCTTGACAAAATATCAAATGCTACTCTTTGTATTTTGCTTTAAAAATATTTTATTAATTAGGTCAGTAGTAGTAACTTCACTTTTTGACCTTTTAATATACACCCCATTAGAAAAGACATTCCTAGAAAAATGAAAATAAAAATAAGTTCCATAAAATAAAAAATAAAAATAAAAAAAACCTTAGACCCCTATGAGATCTTATTTGATCTCCTATAGCTGGCCAGACCAATTTAATAACAAAATATTTTCAATTTCAAAGGATTTAAATAAGTGACATAAAGTTATAAACCACAAAACAAAACTCATCACCCAATGATCTCCACAAGGTATCATATCATACATTTTTGGAGCCTGTTAGGGTTTTAGGGTTGCTTCTCCAAACAAGGATTATCTGCCAAATTAATGTATTTTAAAATGACTTCAGTTACCATTAAAAAAAAATTTGTACTCCTACATAGTGGGATTAGTTTTAAGAATAACTCATTTTTCAAAATCAAATTTTTATCTTCACGTACTGTAGTCATCATTAATAGATTAATCAAACTAAGTACTTTACATATTTTGGATCCACAAATCATAATACTAATCCGTTTTGGATGAACGGACTAAAACTATATATATTCCATGTAATTGTGTTTATTATATTTTCAGGCGTCTGTGTGCCTTTTTCATGAATATATCACCCAAATTAGCAAAATCCTGGTTGGTCAGCTAACATTAGACATGCATTTAAGTCAGCAATAATGAACTGCAATATAACATCAATAATGGGGTCTTTCAAAATGTTTGTTTAAGAACACTGAGATATTAATGATGAACATTAAGAAAACCATTTGTTTAACCCTAAATATATAACAACAAATCAAGTCCACACACCCTCACATGGATTGACAAGGTTCCAAAAACTAAACAAGAGAAGAAAGATGATCATCAAAATAAAACATAAAATACATATATATTAAACATTGAAAGAAAGAACAGTGCTTGGTTGGATTTTGTTCTTGAATGATGGATGGATGGATGGATGGGTTTGGCTTCTCTAGTTACCATGACCAATAATTTTTAGTCCCCACTGAAACAAGCCGTACCAACAAACATTACATCCTTTCCCAAAAAGAAATGCACAAAAAGTAGAGCAAGGAAACGTTACCTATGTACTGTCAAAAGTGGAGATTTTCATCAAACAAACACACACACTCTCTCCCACTTCACTTCTCTTCTCTTCTACCCCAACATCTTATCTTACCTTACCTTACCTTACCTTCACCACTTCAGACATAAAATCTCTTGATTTTACTTACAAATCAGTGTGTGTCAGAAGTACATCACCTTCCCTTGTTGTGTCTTGTTTTCATCAATCAACATATTGTTAGTAACAACAATTGGCTTAATCTCTTCAACACCCATACCACCATATTGATCTAATGGGGTAGTTTCTCCCCATAAACCATTTTGTTTCTCAATCCATCCACCACCACTACCACTAAGGATGAATTTTTGGTTTTCATCAACCCCATTGTAGAAAAAGCTCTCTAGAGGCATTTGACCACTACCACCAACATTGACATTAACACCACCATATTGATGTTCATATTGATCGATCTCTCTACCACCATAGCTGATTTGGTTACAACTTCCATCAGAGGAGCTACAACTTGGTTCACCTCCAAACATGAGAAGATTATCCTTCACTTGATAATGATGCATGGGACCCAAAGTCCCATCTTGGGCTTGAAATAGAGAACTTGGGTTGTTGATGTTGTTGTTGTTGTTGTTGTTGAGAAAACTTGATAGGGGGAGTGATGAAATGTTTTGATGATCAAGCCCTCCTCCTCCTCCACCACCACCAAATGTCCTACTTGGGGTATAATAAGTGGTGGTGGGGGTGGTAGTAGAACTTGTAGTGTTGTAAGTGTTTATAGGTTTATATGGTGAAATTGAAGATGGAGTTTGGTGATGTTGAAGAGATGGGTGCAAGTGTGGTTGAGGTGGTTTTCTTTGAAGAAGAGATGAAGGGACAACACCCAAGAGTTTCTTCTTCAACTTAGTGTTCCAATAGTTCTTAATATCATTGTCTGTCCTGCCTGGCAACTGTGCTGCTATTATTGACCACCTGCACTTGTTGGAAGAAATCATAAGTTTCCATAATAAGATAGACAATGAACTCTAAAAAGATGCCAATGGGTCTCTCTTTAAGATCTAAGTTTAGCATGCATGCACAAGTGCACAACCATTTGCATAAATTCAACACCAACTGCTAGACTACTTAATTACGCTACTTTTTCCCACTTTTTCTTTGAAAAACATGTAGAACAGATGAAACCCAGGTTATTGTTTGTGATATAAAGTTGAAAATCTAGATCAAAACATCATAAAGTTGTACCTGCTCCCAATGCTGGAAAATAGGCTACAAATTATCCTATCTTCATCATCAGAGAACTCTCCATGTTTGATGTTGGGCCTCAGGTAATTTAGCCATCTCAATCTACAACTCTTCCCACATCTCTTGAGACCTAGTAGTTAACACAAAACACAAACAAAAAGAAGAAGAAAAAATCAAGAAAGAAAGAAGAAAGAAAAAAAAAAAAAACTTGCATGATAGGGGATCATAACACTTGAAAACTAACTTACCAGCTTTGTGAGGAAGAGCAATCCAATTCCCACCAGTGCCATATTTCTCTATGAACTCCTTTAGCATTGTGTCTTCCTCAGGGGACCAAGGGCCTTTCTTTACATTTGCCTTGTCACAACAAGGAGCTCTCCCCATCTTTAGACCCTTTTGGCTTTTATTTCAGACCCCTTTGAAGAAGACTTGACACTATCTTCCTCAATAAAAATGAGGTGTTGGTAACTGACTAAGTAGTGGTGGTGGTGGTAGTGGTGGTGCCTTTGTTTGCAAGACTTTGGTTGGGACAGTAGGGATATATTTATCAGAAAGATTGAGAAGTCAAAGCATGGCCTTGTCTGATTCAATCACTCATAACCCCCATTTGTTTGATTGGCTAATAGAACTTTCAATCATAAGTAAATACTTTCCCTATACAATGGGGACCCTATAATCTAACCTAACCTCTACCTTGCTTTCCTTTCTCTCCTTCCCATGATCCCATCTAAAGAAAACCAAAGTCTCATTATATAATAAACAAGTGAAAATGATAGCTAGCTAGATTTATATTAATCAAAACTATAGGTTATATTATGTGAAAAAATATAGAAATGTTTACTACATAAGCATGGTGTAATGTGTCCATCATGATCATATGGTACACAGTGTGATCAATGTAGATAGAGTACGACATTTATTGGATTCCATGTACTGAGAATTTGCACAATCAAATATCCCTAAGTGTCTAATCATTCATCAAAGCTACTGTCACATCAATAATGTACACATGAATATGGACAATAGGAAAACAACAATATAGGGATCACACACATTGCTAATTTATATCATATTATTTCACAAGCTCCAATGGCCTCCTTGAGTATTAGTAAGTTATTGGTAACCTATGAGATGGATCTAACTAGGGATTTGTTTAGGGAATATTGCCAACTATGGGAGGGTGTTATGTGACAAAGATATGATGGTCATGTTGTTTACTTATTTTTACAAGTGGTGGCTTGGATAGAATTTATCATCCAAGTGAAAAAGTCAAACCAACTTTTGTAAAAGGAAGAAGGAAAACAAAAAGGGATTGTGTCCATAAATGTAAAAAAAAAAATTGAGATCATCAATGACAAAAACTCTAGTCGGTTTGGTATTGGCGCTTGATTTGCCTGCTTGATGGGCCATTTTACATCTTTTGCCTCTCCTTTTGTTGCGGTTGTGTTTAAAGAGAGAAGGGCAAAAGATGTAAAAAGGCCCCTTCAATCGCCAATACCAGGCCAGTTAGAAGGGGTCCATCAACGATGATGTTTTTTGCAAAGTGTTCGGTTAAAAGATTGTTGTGCTTTAGGATTGTGTTTTCGTGAAATCTCGTTAAAATTTTTATTTTGTAAATTACAAAAAGAATAGGGGCGAAATAAATAAAAAAAAATACATCTTTTTATGATTTAAAAAAAAATGGGGTTATTTTCATAAAAATACTAAAATCAGCTACTAAATATTATATTTTTCCAGGATTTTAATTTTCATAATTTATTTATCGATCTAAACCACCCTTAATTTTCTTATAACAAAAAAATTTGCTGTCATTTATGTAGAAAAAATCACACCATGAAATATCAATCTTTAGTCCGAGGCGCATAGATACATTCAAAGTTTGGGATCGAATCTGAAGAGGGAGTAATACTACCTTCACAAGATGCCATTTTTCCAGTATTCTTGAAACATCGAACAAAAAAATTATTGGAATATAATATATATACATGCATCGGTTCAACGGTGTACGTAAAATTATAATAGTGTATCCTACAAAGATATGTACATATAATTACAAACTTCTATATACAATGATTCATCGTCGATAGGGACACTTAGAAAAATGTCCACATTATTATTTATTGTTTTCAACTAATAAAATTTGATTGAAGATGAAGAAGAAGAAGAGAAAACATGAAACCCCAGTGATGACAGAGACAGTGACGACATGTTAATCATGTTTAGCACCATAGTTAATTAGTCCATATTTTTGGACTAATTCTCAAATTAATATACTATGACCACTGACTGATACGCTAATTTTTTGTATTTATATGGATAATTAATTAAGGTACAAAAGAGGTCTCACGATTATAGTATTGCACAATTATTAACATAATCCGGTCCCATGGCGATAAACGACTTATTTTGTATAAGCAAATAACTATTCGAATGTCGTTGGAGCATCTCCAATATGTAAGAACCTAAACCCTAAAACACTGATCAAGAGGTTTTAGAGGACGAGTTTTCCTCCAAGTAGTTTGTCTACTTAAATCAAGTTTTTTATTATGAAAAAATCTACTCAGTCTGGTCCTTGTGACACTGGTTAGTGTTTGGGAGGGTATTCAACACGTGAATGCCCACTCTACCGCCTCTCTCTTCATGGGTTTGGAAAATATGGAGGTAGGAATAGATTTGACACTTACGTGTTGGACACCCTCGTTAGACTATGTAAAAAGGTTCTTTTGTGATTCAAATTGATTTGTGTCCTTAATTTCTTTCTTTTTAAAGTCTTAATTGAAAGATCTAATATCCTCCCTAATCCCACTTAAATCAATCATTCAAATGAACATGACAAAAATCACAAAAAGATTATGGAAAAAAAAATATGCCTATCTTTTCCTTTTACTTCCACTCACTTTTTAACTTAGACCATTCAAACATCTTTAACTCTAATCTAATGAGTGACACATGAAAACACTTTTAACATCCCATCTTCTGGTAAAATCAACCATGAACGAGAGTACAAAACCAAATCTTCCATTGATGATTAGAACCCTAAACTTTATTAACCAATCACCATTGCATGAATCAAATAGACAAGAACTTTGTGATGAAAGAATCAAAGTATATAAACTATTTTGCATGGGGAAGCAATTAGGATCTTTGTTGAGATAATCCATCAAAATTTCTTTGTATCTTTCGGTGCCTAATCATTGTGGTGGTGGTTTGTCTGGTGTGCATGAACGAGAGTGCCTAATCATTGTGGTGGTGGTGTGCATGAACGAGAGTGCCTAATGGTGTGCCTTTCATATTTTGATGCAAATGGACGGTACCTGGTGGCCACCAGGCACAACACCAGTGCATTTAGAATTTTCCCTTATATTTAACACTTTTATTAAAATACTGATTACTTTATACCACAATCATTTTTACTATTAAACCCTATTTCAATTATTAATTTAATAAAATAATGAATTTGTCTATGCAGTCGAGCATTAAAGTCAATTTTTTTGGTCAGATTTAGACTCTCTTTTTTTACCGTTTAAATTTATCCATTATCTTTAAAACATAACTACAAACATTATCTATAAAGATGATAGAAATATAAAAAAATCCAAAACTTATTAAAAAATGACTATAAAACCTAACTGTCTAAAATCGAGGTAAATTGATCTTTAGCCATGCAAGTCGAACCTTCTCTCTATCTTCACACATCTGCCTTTTCTAATTAACATCAAATTTTAATTATTACACGTGTATTGCAATTGAACATTGTTTATTTCAATTATTATTTTGTTATTTATGAATTCATCAATTTGTGATCAAGAATGGATAGTTATTATAGTTTGTGCGTTTTATTAATATAAATGTTAAGGGGTCCTTAAAACTTTGCTTACTTTTTCAAACATAATAATAATATTAAAATTGTACGTAACTTTAAATTCTTGAAAATTTATGCATTGTATATAACATGATCCAACTTGAGATTCAAATTTGAGATCGATCAACGAAGACTTAGTCATTGATTATAGATGAAATAAGGCTATCATCCTCATAATCAAATCCACTATTGGTGTCCATAGAAATCAGGAATAAACCTACTCTAATAAGTGTTCAATTTATTTGTACCCAATATTTATTAGAACTTTAAGCATTGGTAAAAGTGACGTGCCCCAAGCACCATTATTTTTTGTAAATTTTGTTTCAACACTTCTAGTACATATACTTATCTTTATGAAAGCCTTCCTTAAAAGAAGAAATTTGTTTTTTAAAAGAAAAGTGTAGTTTAGTGAGTCAAGAATATTGTAACAACATATAATTCAAGGTTCTAAAAATTACTACAAGGTAGGTGGGCGGCGAGTAGGGTACTAGCACCCAGAGGTCTATGCTTTTTTTGTATTATAATTTATAAAAGTTAAATATAATAGCATATAAGTTACTTTCAATTCAATGCCAAATAAATATGCAAAATATATAAATAAAATAGAGTTTTACTTCTTCTTTTTTTAACTGAAAATTAAAAAAATTCAACAACCGGCCTAACCACTTAGGCATTTTCCAACTGACTAGCGCCTAGGCCGATTTTAATAATACAGGTAAAATTAAATAAAAATATATTAAATCTGGACGCCATTATTGGAACACATAAAAAAAATAAAAGTGTAGTTTAGTGAGTCAAGAATATTGTAACAACATATAATTCAAGGTTCTAAAAATTACTACAAGGTAGGTGGGCGGTGAGTAGGGTACTAGCACCCAGAGGTCTAGGTTTTTTTTTGTATTATAATTTATAAAAGTTAAATATAATAGCATATAAGTTACTTTCAATTCAATGCCAAATAAATATGCAAAATACATAAATAAAATAGAGTTTTACTTCTTCTTTTTTTCAAACTGGAAATTAAAATAATTCAACAACCAGCCTAGCCACTTAGGCATTTTCCAACTGACTAATGCCTAGGCCGATTTTAATAACACAGATAAAATTAAATAAAATATATATTAAATCTGGACCCCATTATTGCATTATATTAAAAAAAAAATGGAAGACTAACTTGGAGGATACATTGTGTAGATGCCATTAAGAAATCTTTGCAATGCCAAAGAAAGAGAAATGCGTGCATTCTATAATATAATAAATACACCGACTTCACAGTTTGGCATTGTATTTTAGAATAAACTAATTATCAAAGACAGATAGATTCAACACAAAACCATTGTGTTCTATCACAAAAAATATATATAAATAAATAAATAGAGATAAACAAGCACTATTTCTTTGTCATTTCTCTTCTGCAATTCATAATCTTTGAGTTGAAAACTATGGAAAACAAAAGTCTTCAATTTCTTTGTTTAGATGAAATGGTAAACCTTACTTATCAATCTTCTAAAAACTCAAACAAAGATAAGTGTCTTCTATTCCATTGACTTTGTATAAGCTTTGTTTTCTCTTTTTCAAAGTTTGGCAAATTTAGGTGGAAATTAATATTCGCAGCCTGTCTTCTCAATTATTGTAATTATCATCATAATATAACATGTGTGTGTATACAAATAATTTGGTCAATGGGAAGAAAGAAATATTGTAGTGAAATTCATATTTAAAAAATGTGGAAATTTTTGAGTTAGCTATCAACGCGACTTTAAGATCATTTCATCATCGTTTAAGTCAGCATCTGAATAATAACGAAAAGAGTGTGATATAAGTAAAGAAAAGAACATAAATGCGAAAGATGTAGGCATATTAAGATATCATTATATTTTGATTTGTCTAATTAATATTATTAGTTTCTAATTCATCAACATTATTGTCTCCTACTTCTACTTCATAATAATATATCTAAATATATGCATAATTCAAAGGTGAATTCAAAATGATTGGCTAGTAGGAGTCAAAATTGCTAGCTAGTTTTCAATTAGTTGTTGTTACAATTCAATTAACGCTGCTACGTACTATAACAGTTTCTATGACTCTGTTCAGTGTAATAGCACACACCATTAATGTAAATCAAGCCTACCCTTGTCCACGAAAAACTAGAGTTAAACAAAAATTTGGGATATTAAGTTTAATAAAAAAAAATCGATGGATCTAGCTAGCTAGTCAAAATATATGTTGGTGAGCTAAGAAGTTGGTCTCCAATTTAAATGTACTAGTCTGTTGTCAATCTACTAGTTATAGTCTTCATTGTATCCGTAGTTGTAGGTCCCTTAATGTAGATGAATAATCTCTTTCTTTGCTTAGAGCATTTTCATTTACGAGTGGAAAGCAAAAGCAAACAAAAAAAGGATTCACACCTAATTTTTTTTCTTCACTTCACCTACCTTCTCGCAATGGTTTAGGAGGTTAATAAATTGTGAGGCTGGTGATAGAATGAGTGAATCCTCCGAACAAAAGTAAGTCAAATGAAGGTTGGAATAGTTCCTTTGGTGGTAGGGTTCACCTTATCAAATTCACTCTCAATCGTTTAGGGGATCATTCATAATGAATCCCGATAAGGATGCAAATTAAAACAAGCATGTGTTTACTATTCCTCATGTGCATACTTGCGGGAGAGTGATTTTAGGGAGCGAGTGAGGCTCCCACCGCCCATCCTCCTCGGGATGAGCAAGGATGCACATTCTGAGGAGAGTGGGTGGTGAAGGGCCTCTGTAAAGAATTGTATTGAAAATATTGTTCTTCATTTATTGAATAAAATACAAGTTTATATAGAGCTAACTTTGACATAACCTAATAAAAATAAGAAACCTAATAAAAATAAGAAACCTAACAAACTTAGGAAACCAAAATACAATAGGAAATCTAACCAAACTTAGAAACCAAAATACAATAGGAAAGTCTTCCTAACCCATTTTGTAGCACTTTTCTATTCTATAACATAGGTAGATTTCTATTCTGTGATACTTTTCTATGTTGTAACATAGGTAAACTTCTATTCTCTAACAGCCTCCCTCGCTCCCTAGAATTTCACCCTGTGAGGTGAATGTGGAGCTTTTGATCACCCTGTGAATGGTGAAGTAAACTCGGGTAAACACACAAAAATTATTGCTTTCCATCTCATAGGTGGAAATCTCTTAGCGAAAGGACGTGATATTATCATTAAAAAAAAAAAAAAAGTCACACTAGCCTGGACTTTTTATTATTATTATTATTATTATTATTATTATTATGGATGAAATCACAAGTCCAAGTTTCGAAGCCACTCATGACTGGATTCCATTCACAAAAACGTGTTTCACCATCAAAGACTGATTGGAAAATAAGATGTTAGAACATGGCAATGGAACGGTGTAGAAAGGATACTCGCCCACGTGTGGTGCATGAGGCGGGAAATCTTTATTCTGAAGTTTTTACCCAATCAGATGAGGCATCTCGGTTGATTGATTATGTGGGCCCGGCCCATGACGATTTCCTTTTGGTTTTGGATTTGAATTTTTGAAGTTGAATTGATTGAAGTGTTTTTATTTCCTACTCTCTTTCAGTGCACTGTGTCTGTGCAAATACTGAAACACAACACCAAAGTCTGAGTATCTCCAAATGTTTCTAATTTTTGGATTAAGAGTTGCAGTTGCAAATCAAATAAGTAATTAGGTCAAGTAACAGTTGGTCAATGGATGGAACGGATTCAAGGCAGATAAGTAACTGGGCATACCAATGCCAATGCCAATGCTATTATGGCGGATTAAAGCCCCGGCCAATGTTATTATTCACTTATGGCGGATTAAAGCCCCATACCATGACTAACCTACCAATGCTATTATTCTCTAGAATATTGCTAGAGAATTATGACGGATTAAAGCCCCTCCATTGCTATGCTTCACTTATGGAAAGTCTCACAGAATTTTCTCATTTCCATTACTAACCTGTCGAGACTCCATGTCCCTATTGATGATTGTTGTGCTTATTGCCACAAACACGCAGAAGAAGTCACTTACCTCTTATTTCTTTGCCTAGTTGTCAGTCATGTTTAGCTCTTGTCACTTTTACATATCAATTGGTCTCAAGCCAATGTTACAAGGCTTCCCTATCACCTTTCTCTCCTTCATATGAAAGACCACCTCAGCCCATCCACTTGTTAGGTCTGAGATGTTGTCTCAATTTGCAACGGTGCTATTTGCATTTAAAATTTGAGAAACAATATTATTTTTAGAAGAGCTTTGCCCTCCATCCTTCATCATCACCCTATTAATGCTAGGTCCAAAAACTCTAGCCCTCTCTCTTCCACCTTTGATCATGATATGATTATTGTTTTATATGATGCCAGTTTCTTTGCATCTTCCCAACAGGGAGCTCTTGGTGTTCTTGCAGTGGATGCTCAAGGTAGCTCTTGGTGTTCTTGCAGCGGATGCTCAAGGTAGGGTTATTGTACAACTGGCACAAAAGATCCCAGGGAAAGTGTTTGATTCTACCATGACAGAAAGTCTTTCAGCAGAAGCATCACTATTTTTTATTCAGGCAAGGCAATGGAAGGCAAGATTTTTGCTTGGTGACTCAGGAGTTCTTCACTCCATTTTGCACAATCTGGCAAGTAATGCGGATTCTGATATCCACTGAACGTGGCATCCAATTATATGTAATATTAAGTTGCTACTTTCTTGTCTTCCTAATCGGCACTGTAACTTTATCCCTATGAACCTCAATATAGAGGCTCATGATCTAGCCGCTCATGCGGGGACCTTTTGTGATATTTCTGTTTGAATAAATGGTATGATTTTAACAAAAAAACAAAAAAAAAACTAGGCATGCCAATGAGCAACTTAATTTTCGTGACAAAAATTGAAACACAAACATATTTGTTATGACTTGTTTGCAAAACAAAATGTCGTGTAAACACATTACTACTACATTTGCACAACATATATAATTAGAGAGGCGTCCAAATTGATTATTTATTTTAGATAAAATTAACTTGGATTCATATTTTACCAATGTTATCTATTGCTTAATTCGTATTCTATTAATGTCATCTATTGCTCCACCGGTCAAGAATTAAATTTTTTTTCTAACCTCATACACGCGTATTCAATTTTCATAGGCCTAACAATTGGGTATCTATATTGTTAAAATATAAAAATATCATTTACTTTTTTTTTAATGTAAAAAAGAGTCATTATTATTGGTTTTCGCACAAAAACCCTAAAATCCCATATACCGCAATGATAATTGGTTAAATATGAAAAAAAAAAAGGATAACATCAAACACTACGTGTTTAGTAAAGCAAGTAGGTAATCAAAGGTGTGATGGCTCAGTGGTTGAGCAGTGACGAAAGGTATAACTATGTCACAGGGTCAACCCAGTCGGCAGAAAGTATCACTATGTCTCAGGGTCAAACTCAGCCGGTGACATCTGGGGTGGGAGGGGTTAATGGACAAAAAAATATATATATTTTGGTAGGGGAATTAAAAAACAACGTGAAACCAAAAAGGCCTTGACAACAACGGATTAATAATGGTTGAATTATGAGTTGCATTTGTGGGTTTTATTGGCACCCATACTGAGCTTGCACCCTGAGATTTGTAGGAGGTTTTGTTTTACCTAGTGATTATAGCATGTATTGTCTCCTACTTCTACTTCATAATAATATATCCAAATATATGCATAATTCAAAGGTGAATTGAAAATGATTGGCTAGTAGGAGTCAAAATTGCTAGCTAGTTTTCAATTAGTTGTTGTTACAATTCAATTAACGCTGCTACATACTATAACAGTTTTCTATGACTCTGTTCAGTGTAATAGCACACACCATTAATGTAAATCAAGCCTATCCTTGTCACGAAAAACTAGAGTTAAACAAAAATTTGGGATATTAAGTTTAATAAAAAAAAAAAAAAATCGATGGATCTAGCTAGCTAGTCAAAATACTGGTGAGCTAAGAAGTTGGTCTCCAATTTAAATGTACTAGTCTGTCAATCTACTAGTTATAGTCTTCATTGTATCCGTAGTTGTAGGTCCCTTAATGTAGATGAATAATCTCTTTCTTTGCTTAGAGCATTTTCATTTACGAGTGGAAAGCAAAAACAAACAAAAAAAGGATTCACACCTAATTTTTTTTTCTTCACTTCACCTACCTCCTCGCAACGGTTTAGGGGGTTAATAAATTGTGAGGCTGGTGACAGAATGAGTGAATCCTCCGAACAAAAGTAAGTCAAATGAAGGTTGGAATAGTTCCTTTGGTGGGAGGGTTCACCTTATCAAATTCATTCTCAATCGTTGAGGGGATCATTCATAATGAATCCCGATAAGGATGCAAATTAAAACAAGCATGCATTTACTATTCCTCATGTGCATACTTGCGGGGGAGTGATTTTAGGGAGCGAGTGAGGCTCCCACCGCCCACCCTCCTCGGGATGAGCGAGGATGCACATTCTGAGGAGGGTGGGTGGTGAAGAGCCTCCTTCGCTCCCTAGAATTTCACCTTGTGAGGTGAATGTGGAGCTTTTGATCACCCTGTGAATGGTGAAGTAAACTCGGGTAAACACACAAAAATTATTGTTTTTCATCCCATATGTGGAAATCTCTTAGCGGAAGGACGTGATATTATCATTAAAAAAAAAACAAAGTCACACTAGCCCGAACTTTTCATTATTATTATTATTATTATTGATGAAATCACAAGTCCAAGTTTCGAAGCCTCTCATGACTGGATTCCATTCACAAAAACGTGTTTCACCATCAAAGACTGATTGGAAAATAAGATGTTAGAACATGGCAATGGAACGGTGTAGAAAGGATACTCGCCCACGTTTGGTGCATGAGGCGGGAAATCTTCATGTAAAAAGGTGATTTATTTGCTGATTGAAACGTGGCACTTTATTCTGAAGTTTTTACCCAATCAGATGAGGCATCTCGGTTGATTGATTATGTGGACCCGGCCCATGACGATTTCCTTTGGTTTTGGATTTGAATTTTTGAAGTTGAATTGATTGAAGTGTTTTTATTTCCTACTCTCTTTCAGTGCACTGTGTCTGTGCAAATACTGAAACACAACACCAAAGTCAGAGTATCTCTCTTGGTAAAAAGCTTTCGAACCATACAAGATCTCCAAATGTTTCTAATTTTTGGATTAAGAGTAGCAGTTGAAAATCAAATAAGGAATTAGGTCAACTAACAGTTGGTCAATGGATGCTCTCTCTTCCACCTTTGATCATGATGTGATTATTGCTTCATATGATGCCAGTTTCTTTACATCTTCTCAACAGGGAGTTTTTGGTGTTCTTGCAGTGGATGCTCAAGGTAGGGTTATTGTACAACTGGCGCAAAAGATCCCAGGGAAAGTGTTTGATTCTACTATGACAAGAAATTCTTGCAGCAAAAGCATCGCTATTTTTTATTCAGGCAAGGCAATGGAAGGCAAGATTTTTGTTTGGTGACTTAGGAGTTCTTCACTCCATTTTGCACAATCTGGCAAGTAATGCGGATTCTGATATCCACTGAACGTGGCATCCAATTATATGTAATATTAAGTTGCTACTTTCTTGTCTTCCTAATCGGCACTGTAACTTTATCCCTAGGAACCTCAATATAGAGGCTCGTGATCTAGCCGCTCATGTGGGGACCTTTTGTGATATTTCTATTTGAATAGATGGTATGATTTTAACAAAAAAAAAAAAAACTAGGCATGCCAATGACCAACTTAATTTTCGTGACAAAAATTGAAACACAAACATATTTGTTATGACTTGTTTGCAAAACAAAATGTCGTGTAAACACATTACTACTACATTTGCACAACATATATAATTAGAGAGGCGTCCAAATTGATTATTTATTTTAGATAAAATTAACTTGGATTCATATTTTACCAATGTTATCTATTGCTTAATTTGTATTCTATTAATGTCATCTATTGCTCCACCGGTCAAGAATAATTTTTTTTTCCTAACCTCATACACGCGTATTCAATTTTCATAGGCCTAAAAATTGGGTATCTATATTGTTAAAATATAAAAATATCATTTCCTTTTTTTTAAATGTAAAAAGGAGTCATTATTATTGGTTTTCGCACAAAAACCCTAAAATCCCATATACCGCAATGATAATTGGTTAAATATGAAAAAAAAAAAAAAAAGGATAACATCAAACACTACGTGTTTAGTAAAGCAAGTAGGTAATCAAAGGTGTGATGGCTTAGTGGTTGAGCAGTGACGGAAGGTATAACTATGTCACAGGGTCAAACCCAGCCGGCGGAAGGTATCACTATGTCACAGGGTCGAACTCAGCCGGTGACATCTGGGGTGGGAGGGGTTAATGGATAAAAAAAGATATATTTGGTAGGGGAATTAAAAAACAACGTGAAACCAAAAAGGCCTTGACAACAATGGATTAATAATGGGTTGTTACAACGAACCACCAATAATTTCTAGGCTACTTAATTGGGTTGTTTTGGTAGGCTTAAGATCTTTTCAAACTTGATACCATCCGTCACAAGTCGAGCACCCGAGCTAGTACCCTCATTGGCTTAAGCTAAAAGAAGATGATGTTACAAGGAACCACCAATCATTTTCTAGGGTCATTTAATTGGATTGTTTTGATAGGCTTAAGATCTGGTCCAGCTCGATATAAACTAAGGACCACCCAAACATAACTACCCACCCCATTATTAGTTTTGAGAGTTCTCTACTAATGCCCAAACCATATGACCACAACTATTGGGTCTGGTGAATACATCAACACCTCCATTCGATAATCAATGAAAACCAAGGACTTGATATTGACATGAAATTCTCGATGCATCGATGGTCCAAAAAAAAGAAGAAACGAAATCATTTTAGACTGCAATTTTGCTACAATAATACAATACTTGTTTTATTTTATTTTGTTGTCGCTAAAAGTAACGCAAATTTGTTTATTGCTGCGAGTTTAGTTTGCGAAAACTAAGAACTTTAGCATGTAAATAATCTTATACCATTTACATATTTATGTAAGTATTATAATTTTTTTTTTTAGAATGGATCATCACTTTTAGACATAAGGCCCAAGTAAAAACAATTGAGATGATTTGTGTTATTTTCCTATAGTTTTCTATAATATAATGTAATTGATCATTTTAATCGGAAGAGTTAATTTCTTTTGAATTTTTAAGATACGTAAATATAAATAAATAAGGGTATGTTTGGTTAGCCATTTTCTTTTGAATCTATTTACTGTAGGAAAAGAATTTTTCATAAGATTGTTTTCTCACTATTCATGAAAATGATTTCAATTTTCATGTCTATTTTTCGTGCAATTAAACTGACCCTAAATAGATTTTAGAGCGTCTCCGGTAAATCTCAATCACAAACTAAAAAAATTAGACTCATTTAAAGTTGATGGTTAGTGCGCTCCAATTGACCTCTTAAAATGAATTACCAATGCGAGCATCTCTTGTGCATGCTGGATAATATTGTGTGTATGTTGGTTCAAAGTAGTTGTTTGAGGCTTGGAGATGTACACGCAAGATAATCTTGCACCAGTAAGTCTAGTCAGTCATGTTTGTTAGTCTTTTTTTTGTATTTTTGCATTTTTGCATTTTTATTCATCCTCTTTAAAACACAATCACAACACTATCTAGAGAATTGTTAGAAGTGTAAAAAAAAATCTTAAAAAAATGCTAACAAACATGATTGACTAAAATTGTTGATCTTGCACGCAAATAATTTGAGTTAAAACCACAAACATGTTAAACTTTGGGTCATTTATTAGAACACGAAAATACATCCTCAAAATTCAATTGAATTATTAAGCTTTCCATTGGAGATGCTATTAAAACACATTTTATGTCCAAGAAATTGACATCCAAAACTTTGGACACCCCCAAATGTTGGTGTGCATGTGGTGGAGTCTTCCACCATGAAATAGGTCCCTCCACATCGTACAAATGATAAGGTTTTATGCTATAGAAGTGTTGAGATGCTTTGGCAAAAAGAGTACTTGATTACGTGATTGAAAGATAAGAAAAGAAAAAAAATAGAAAGGGTACAGGTACATGCCCCCTCATAATACAAAGTTCATCAACACAAACTTGGTACCTACTTTTGTGGTTAGCCACTAATGTCAAATATCATGAACCCCACCCACTCCATGATTTTGTGCACTAGGCACTATACAATGCACCTTGTGCATGTCAATGAATTAAAACACCACACCATCACAAGTTACCTTGTTATTGTACAAATTATTTTTGTCTATCACTATCACCACATTTCTTTCTTATGTACAATTATGACTAAAAAAACTTTCTCTTTGAGTTGTTTGATCAAATGAAAAAGTTTTAGGGTTTGTTTGGTTGCACGAAAAACGAACGTAGAAATTGAAATTGAAATTGAAATTGAAATCGTTTTTTTTTTTAATTAGATTTTGAGGCCCATATTTTGGACTTGAATTTTCATGAGTAGCGAAAAAACAGTCTTATAAATCAAATCCGAATTCAAATTCACATAAATGGTTTCAATTTCCATGTCACTTTTTCGTGCAGCCAAATAGACCCTTAGAGTCAGTCATGTAACATTCGGGCATGAATTAATAAATAAATAAATATGATCAACGATCAATTTTAAAGACCTTTAGAGTTTGTTTGGTTGCATGAAAAATAGATATGAAAATTGAAATCGTTTCCTTAAATCTTATTCCGATGCATTCCCCTCGAACTTGAATTCCCCATGAATAGTGAAAAAATAGTCTTATGAATAATTAACTTTCTATCCGTAAATAAACAATCAAACAGTGAAAATCTACATAATAAAATAAAAAAATTTCATTTTCCAAGGAAAATGATGAAAATAATAGATAAGAGAGAGAGAAAAGGGAGAACATTTGAGGTGGAATTGGCCATAGTTTTCTTAATTTGTAAGTACAAATACTATATGCCAATGCATAGAACCAAGTTAACAAAGGCTTTACATGGGACATATTTACAGGTAAACACTTGCATACTTGTACTTGGTACAAATATTTCAAGAAAAATACAGAACCTGTCATCCACTTTAAACAATAAATTAACCCTAAAGTTTTTCTTAACAAGATGCCTTGAGCTCAAGTGGAAAATGTGGTGATAACATTTGTTAATGTTGTAAAAAGCACAATTCCTAGTAATCAAGCATGTGATTTGGGATTGTGGAAACCACTAAAACAGAAGCTTTAATTTTTATTTTCTAAATTGAAAGAAAATAGTGTTCTTAGGTGTAAGTGTGTAACTAGCTTTGCTACCTTTAAGGATGCCAAAGGGATTTTGTTCTTGATAGGGCCATTTAGGATCCTAATAAACCTAATGTGGAAAAACATTATATCAAAATTGAGCATATGGTTCCACTAGATCTAATTTAATACTAGTTTTAATCAAAATTTCTGGTAATCGAGATTAAACAAAGATATATAAAGATTGCATGAATCTTAGTAGGAAATTGAGAGACACAATTGAATGGCATAATGAGGGTAACATGCATCACCGAAAAATTCTAGGGGTCGAGGGAAAGGGAGCGAGGGATGGGTGTAAGCCACCCATCTGCCTCGAGATGAGTGCTATCGTGTATCTCAAATCCGATGCACTCATCTCGAAGCGGATGGGTGGTTACCACCCATCCCTCGCCCCTTTACCTCGCTCCCTCCCTCGCTCTGTAGCAAAGCTCTGCATCACCATTTTGAGTGAACATTAAGTGTTCATGATGATTATAGCTATAATTACATATGAGAGCTAATTATATCATAATCAGAAGTTTTGGCTCATCATTTACTTGGAATTAAAATATCCAAGTTGTTCACATGGAAAGTCAAACATTATTTAGTGCCCATGCTTGTATGGTCTAAATTTCCAAGTCTTCAACTATGTTTGTGAAGTGAATTTGACAAACAATTCTAGGCAGCCAGGAACACCGTCATTTTTTGGTCAAGTTTTAGGCTTTTTATATTTCTATTTATTTTATAAATTATGTTTGTGATTGTATTTTTTAAGATAAGGAGTAAAAGTGTAAAAAAAAAACTTTAACATAATAAAAAAATAGCCGTATTTTCTCGCTGCCTAGACTTACTCAAATTTGACTCTCCGTTATCAAAGGAGGGGGCTTTTCACATGGGAAGTCAAGTATCATTTGTGATAGCAAGTTCTTAGTTTACCAAAGAGAATGATGAAAAAATAAAAATAAATCCATGTTCATTGACTAAGTAGTGAAACTAAAGTCCCTCACGAGCCCCAACTACTTGTTACATAGAAAAGCAATGCTTCACTATATATTCACAAAAAGTTACCATCCAATATATATAGGTATGCTAATTGATACATATAATCTTACCATCATGTGACCAAAGTTATCACTCACTTAGTTACTAAATGGCATATGAAGGTCACTACTCGCTTATAGTACCAACCAAATACTAACCTTAAAGTCGGAAGTTACCTATATGCGTTGTGCATCCAAAACTTTGGATACATATACAAATTTTTGATGATAGAATTGTCGTACGATTTAGCACAATATCATCATATGAGCATTAAGAGATTACATATTTGATTCTCGCCCAACACAATTATCTAAGTAATTTCCAGTGTTACAATGAAAGGATTATTGAAACTAAAGTTTGCCCCTTAGCATTGCATTGAAGCGAAACTTTTGACCCTAACTCGCATTTTTGTAGAATCTAGCGGAAAATAGATTTTTCAAAACAATACTTTGGAACATCAAATTGAAGACACAATGACAAAATATAGACTTTAAATTTAATTTCAATGAGACTCAAACCTGCAACATTTTCGAATAAACAAGCACACACTATGACACTTATTTGTCGGTGATCTTACAGTAGTTATCTTTTTTCATAGAGTTTGACATTTCTAAAAATTTTAGGTTTTCCATACATTCAGTCATCAAATTTCCTCAACTTTTCACCCCCTAAAAACCACCAAATAATTGCACCCAAAACCAAATAAATGTGGAGATACAACAACTCAACATGAAAAAAACAAGAAAGAAGTGTGTTTGCAAAAACAAACCTCGACCATGGAGTAAATGATCACCACCTACTCTGTTTTTGTTTTTAATTTTTTCACTGTTTCACCAAATCTCATTCTCTTCACTCTTCAGTACTACAAGTAAACCCCGGACCATAAAGAGCAGAGAAGACCAGACAGACGAACTCACATTCATTCTTCCTTCAATCCGTAAACGTTGGGGTAGTGTTCCCATCACCCCAAACACTCCATCTTCTCCAAAATCAGACCTTTGGATCTTCTCAGAAACCCCATTGTTTCCCAATCTCGAGGATCCTCCTCAATTATTTGAAAAGCTCTGTTTTTTACAAACTGTAACTTGCAGAGAACGTTTTGGAGAGAAGATGGAATTGAATTAATAAGTTTTTCTTTGTGTTCAGATTCTGTTTGGTCGAAAAAAACCCATTTTGTCAAACTTGTCATACTGTGCATCTGTTTGGTCAAACAACTCATCAATCAATTTCTACAGTTTACACAATTAGAAAGATTTATTTCTGAGAGTGAAATACACCCAAACAACAGTTTCTTGTTTTTGCCAAGAAGGAGAACAGTGTGGAGGGTAGAAATAGGAGATTTTTAGTGATTGGGGTTGTTTGGGAACTTGGAAAGTCATGATCTTGCAATGTCACAAGAGTAGATAATAAATACAGTTGAAAGAGTGGGTGTTGGAGTTGATAGAGTGAGTGAAGCAATGGAGGTTTGTGAGGAGGAGAAGGTGAAGAAAGATGTTGTTGTTGAAGCAGAGAAGCCTAGTTCAGCTCCTCCTTCAGTTGGGTTTAGTGAGCTTTTCAGATTCTCAGATGGGTTGGACTACATTTTGATGACAATTGGAACTATTGGAGCAATTATTCATGGGTGTTCTTTGCCTTTGTTTCTGAGGTTCTTTGCTGATCTTGTCAACTCTTTTGGTGCAAATGCTAATGATGTTGATAAGATGATGGATGAAGTCTTGAAGGTAAGAGTGTTAATGGAGAGCATTTGATTTGATGAAAAAAAAAACTACTAAACTTTATTGGGTTTTTGTTGATCAATTTGGATACCCTTTTAGCACTTATAGTAGTCTACTTTGATAAATTTGGATACCCAATTTTCCATTTCTCATGATTTTTGTTGATTAACTTTGATTGGCACTTGGTATTTTTATTGTATTTTGTTGTTAATTTGGATACCCATTTGAAACTTGTATTGATTATTATTAGTAATTTTGGGTGCCATTGAACACTTTCAGATCTTTGTTGATAATTTTGGATACTCATTTGTGTTTCTCTATGAGCTTGCAGTATGCATTTTACTTTCTAGTAGTGGGTGCTGCAATTTGGGCTTCTTCTTGGGCAGGTTAGCAATGTTCATCATTGCTCTTATTGTAACTTCTTCATTTAGTTGTCCCAAAACTGTATGGAAGTATCATGTTTGATCTGGTTAGTGATGAATGGTAATAAGTCACATTGTTTGATCAAATTGTTTATAGAGATATCATGTTGGATGTGGACTGGTGAACGTCAAACCACAAAAATGAGGATTAAGTACTTAGAATCAGCTTTAAACCAAGATGTCCAGTTCTTCGATACAGAGGTTCGAACTTCGGACATTGTGTTCGCCATTAACACTGATGCAGTGCTGGTTCAAGATGCCATTAGTGAGAAGGTATATAATAACATAAGAAACTCAAGTAATTTGAAAATCTTGTAATAGTCACCTTGAATTGACTTTGTTTTTATTTTGTGCAGTTGGGAAATTTCATCCATTATATGGCTACATTTGTGGCTGGGTTCATAGTGGGGTTCACCGGGGTGTGGCAATTAGCCCTTGTCACACTCGCTGTTGTTCCTCTCATTGCTTTTATTGGAGGGATTCACACTACTACATTAGCTAAATTGTCTACCAAGAGCCAGGAATCCCTTTCACAAGCAGGAAATATCGCAGAACAGGTAAGATTATGATAACATTGTTAATTTTGGTTGTATTGATTGATGTAATTTTCTAGTTATCATAACTTTCATGACTGATTTTAATCTGAATTGTATAGACTATAGTTCAAATTCGGACAGTTTTCTCCTATGTTGGGGAATCAAGAGCTTTGCAAACTTATTCATCTGCATTGAGAGTAGCTCAAAAGCTTGGTTACAAGATTGGATTGGCCAAAGGGGTTGGGTTGGGGTCGACGTACTTCACTGTTTTCTGCTGCTACGCACTTCTACTTTGGTATGGAGGCCATCTAGTGAGGCACAATAGCATCAATGGAGGACTTGCCATAGCAACGATGTTCTCTGTTATGATAGGTGGACTGTAAGCACCCAAACGCATCTCTTATTTGTATTGAATTAATTGGTTCCAAATTTTAAAACCATGCTATTTCCACAGGGCTTTAGGACAATCAGCACCGAGCGTGGCTGCTTTCGCTAAGGCAAAAGTTGCAGCTGCCAAGATCATCCGTATTATTGATCACAAGCCAATTATTGACCGAAATGCTGAATCGGGCTCAGAGTTAGAGACCCTAACAGGCAATTTAGAGTTGAAAAACATCGAGTTCTCTTACCCATCAAGGCCTGATGTTCGAATTCTTAATGACTTCAATCTAAATGTTCCAGCAGGGAAGACCATAGCTTTAGTTGGAAGTAGTGGCTCTGGGAAGAGCACTATTGTCTCCCTCATTGAAAGATTTTACGATCCTACTTCAGGTAATTAATCAATTGCTTCACATTATGCATCTTTTCAAATTTTAATGCTTGGATTTTTTTTTATAGCAAATTTAATGTAACTTGTCTGGTATTTTGAAGTTATTTGCGCTTTTAGTCACGAACTTCATGTGTAAAAAAACTTTGTTAATGAATGTCTCTATAGGGCAAGTTCTGATAGATGGGCAAGACATTAAGACACTCAAGTTAAGGTGGTTGAGGCAACAGATCGGTCTTGTGAGCCAAGAACCTGCGCTGTTTGCAACAACCATTAAAGAAAATTTGCTTCTGGGAAGGCCTGATGCTAGTTTTGCTGAGATTGTAGAGGCTGCCAGAGTTGCTAATGCCCACTCATTTATCACCAAGCTTCCTGATGGCTTCAATACTCAGGTCTGTCTTTTGGAACATTGTTGAATACCATTTCTGTCATTGGGATAGTATCATCCTTACAAAACTCAGACATATATTTTACTTTGATCGATTCTTAAACCATGTGCCTTAATTATTAATCAATCTCAAATGCTCTTTTTCTATATGCATTTTCAGTTTCTGACTATTTAAATGAGTCTTTCTTGTCAACTAACAACGCATGACTTTAATACAATCCATAGGGAAGTGTTGGTCTTTATATTACATAATAAGATGGGAGGTGCTTTCAATCAAAATGTGCATCACCATCTTATATTCTTATTTAGGATAGGAAAGAGATTAGTCTTAATATAAAAAAATCCATTTGACAATTTAATATTTTCATATACCTTGGGTTGTTATTATGTTTGTCGGTCATTTGAATCAGGTAGTTGGATTTTGCGCGAGAAAAATCAAAGAAAGACTACCACAATATTTGTATATTAAAAGCAATGAAAGAAATATCAACCTTCTATTACTGTTTAAATATTTACAAAAAAAAAAAAAAACTCAAAACATGGGTGAGTTACTATTACAAAGTTATTTGGTATCTAATTGCATAAATACAAGGGGAATTTTGTGACATGACTAAATATGAGTTTGGGAAACAAGAGTTAACTTATCTTTCAGATTATTAAAGTCCTGCCACTTTTGACTTGCATTGGATTTTGAAAATGCCATAGAACATCAATATGTACTTATTTCATCGTATTTAAGCCACCTTGGCCATAATTCCGGATTCATTCACATTCTTGAGTTAGCACAATGGCATCTTGTTTTCGAGTAGGTAGGTTGAATCATTTTGAAATCAATGATCAGTCTAGTCTCTTTGACAAAGTTTAGATTGACTTACCATTTCTTAATCTTGGTCTACATATCAGGTAGGAGAACGAGGATTGCAACTCTCTGGAGGGCAGAAACAGAGGATTGCCATAGCAAGGGCAATGCTAAAGAACCCGTTAATTCTGCTCTTAGATGAGGCAACAAGTGCATTGGACTCAGAATCAGAGAAACTGGTTCAAGAAGCACTTGACCGTTTCATGATTGGAAGAACAACTCTTGTTATTGCTCACCGTCTTTCAACTATTAGAAAGGCTAACCTTGTAGCAGTGCTCCAACAGGGAAGTGTCACTGAGATAGGGACTCATGATGAACTTTTTGCAAAAGGTGAAAACGGTGTTTATGCAAAGCTCATTCGCATGCAGGAGACTGCACATGAAGTTGCTCTCAACATTGCTAGAAAGAGTAATGCTAGTGCAAGGTTAGTTTAACTGAATATTTTTCAAAATAAAAAATTTACAGTAAATTAGTTCTCTTAAAAGTATTCAGATAGTACAACAGGTCTTGATCATATGATTAATGATAAAAGCATAAAACCATAGCCCATTTTAATATTTTTCTTGGACAGGCCTTCTAGTGCTAGAAACTCAGTGAGCTCACCAATAATTGCACGCAATTCATCCTATGGGCGATCACCATACTCACGCCGGCTCTCTGATTTCTCTACCTCTGACTTTAGCCTCTCTATTGATGGTTCACATGTCAATTACTGTCTTGATAAGCTTCCTTTCAAAGAACAAGCCAGCTCTTTCTGGCGTCTCGCAAAGATGAACTCCCCAGAGTGGACTTACGCCTTGTTTGCCTCAATTGGCTCTGTTTTTTGTGGTTCCATAAGTGCACTTTTTGCCTATGTGCTAAGTGCTGTCCTTAGCGTTTATTATAACCAAGATCATGCTCAAATGAGCCGAGAGATTGGGAAGTATTGCTATTTACTGATTGGGGTCTCTTCAGCAGCCCTAATCTTAACACAATGCAATATTACTTCTGGGATGTAGTAGGAGAAAACCTTACAAAACGAGTAAAGGAGAAGATGTTGATGGCAGTGCTGAATAATGAAGTAGCATGGTTTGATCAAGAAGAGAATGAGAGTGCTAGAGTTGCAGCAAGGCTGGCACTTGATGCCAACAATGTCCGGTCAGCTATTGGGGACCGGATTTCAGTGATCATACAGAACTCAGCCCTCATGCTCGTATCCTGCACTGCAGGTTTTGTTCTGCAGTGGCGCCTTGCCCTTGTTCTTGTTGCTGTCTTCCCTGTTGTTGTTGCTGCTACCGTCTTGCAGGTTTGTGTTTGTATATGACTTTTTTTTTTTTTTTTTCATTTACAACCTCCTTTAATAAATATTTTTAGTTCTTGTGGCCATGCTTGACATAAACTACATTGTGAAACATGTTCATTTGGCTATAATTCGATCATTCATTACTTGAGGAATAAAGAATAATGAATTCTTATCGATTTTTTTTTCTTGGGCAGAAATTGTTCATGAAAGGCTTTTCAGGCGATTTAGAAGCTGCCCATGCCAAGTCGACGCAGTTAGCAGCAGAAGCCATATCCAATGTTAGAACTATTGCTGCCTTTAATTCTGAAGGGAAGATCGTTGACCTCTTCACATCAAACCTTAAAATGCCTTTACGGCGTTGCTTCTGGAAAGGACAAATTGCTGGAAGTGGGTTTGGTGTAGCGCAATTCCTACTATATGCTTCGTATGCTCTTGGGCTATGGTATGCTTGCTGGCTTGTCAAACATGGAATCTCCGACTTCTCCAAGACCATTCGTGTCTTCATGGTGCTTATGGTTTCTGCCAATGGTGCTGCTGAGACTCTCACACTTGCTCCTGACTTCATCAAAGGTGGCCGTGCTATGTGTTCTGTTTTTGAGCTTCTAGACCGAAAGACCGAAATTGAGCCTGATGATCCTAATTCCACCCATATCCATGAACGCCTACGTGGAGATATTGAACTCAAACACGTTGATTTTTCATACCCGTCTCGCCCTGATATGCCCGTCTTAAGAGACCTAACACTCCGTGCTCGTGCAGGTAAGACACTTGCACTTGTAGGCCCCAGTGGATGTGGAAAAAGCTCTGTCATTGCACTCCTACAGCGATTCTATGAGCCTTCTTCGGGTAGAGTGGTAATTGATGGCAAGGATATTCGGAAATACAATCTCAAGTCCTTAAGGAGACACATTGCCATGGTTCCTCAAGAACCATGCCTATTTGCTGCCACCATACATGACAACATTGCGTATGGTAATGAATCTGCAACTGAAGCCGAGATTGTTGAGGCAGCCACTCTAGCAAATGCTCATAAATTCATTTCAGCATTACCCGATGGATACAAAACATGGGTAGGGGAGAGGGGAGTTCAGTTGTCAGGTGGGCAAAGACAAAGAATTGCTATCGCTAGAGCCTTCGTGAAGAAAGCAGATATAATGTTACTCGACGAAGCAACAAGTGCACTAGATGTTGAATCAGAGAAATGCATCCAGGAAGCACTCGAGCGTGCATGTTCAGGACGAACAACAATTGTTGTTGCTCATAGACTTTCTACCGTAAGGAATGCACATGTGATTGCTGTCATTGATGATGGAAAGGTGGTAGAACAAGGTTCTCATTCACATCTAATGAAGCATTGTCCTGAAGGGTGTTATGCACGCATGACACAGTTGCAGCATCTCAACCATGGGCAAACTGATGGAATAGCGCCTGGATCAAGTTCGTCAATACGTGCCAAAGAAGTTGTCGAGTAACAGGATTGCAAATGAAGAATTTTGCTAATTTGCTTGCTGATATTTTTGTGTCAAATTTTGTTAAAATTACAAGGTGAAATATGTAATATAATCTTTCCATTCTATATATAATATCTTCTTCAATTTAGTATCAAAATTATTGACATGATTTTCAGCATATAACCTTTATTATTCTAGGATTGAAGAAGATCGATGTGTGGGTTGCCCTGTTTTTTCAAAATGGATCCAACTTCCATTAGTTTTAGCCCAAAAGGCGATAGATCAAATTTTGGCTTTCTGCTATTTTATCAGTTACCAAGATCTCAAATTTTGCCTATGAACTTTTCAAAATGATACCTGAAGAGGAAAAGGATGTTTATACATGGAGTGCAATTATCTCAGGGTATGGAATGCACGGACATGGTGAGTTTGCCCTTATTCTTTTTTATCAGATGGTGCAAGCTGGTTTGCAACCAAATGAAGTCACCTTTACCTCTGTATTGGATGCTTGTAGCCATGCAGGGCTTGTAGATGATGGCCTTCGATTGTTCAAAAGCATGGTTATGGATCATAAGTTGAGACCACGAACTGATCACTACACTTGCATCATTGATCTTGTTGGCCGTGCTGGCAGACTGAATGAAGCATACAAGCTCATCAAAGCTATGCCTATTGAGCCCAATCATGCAGTGTGGGTGCCTTGCTAGGGGCATGTGTGATTCACCAAAAAGTTGAGTTAGGAGAGGTTGCTGCTCAGCAGCTTTTCGAACTAGAGCCATATAATACAGGGAATTATGTTTTATTGGCGAAACTTTATGGTGCATCAGGGAGGTGGGAAGATGCAGAATCCGTGAGGAGTATGATCAGTGACAGGGGGTTGACAAAACCACCAGGCTGCAGCTCAATTGAGATAACTAACAATGTAAATGTAATGGACCGTGCAATTATTCTTGCCTTGTTTGAGAGTTCAGTTTGAGATGAGAGAAAACAAATTCACTCACTTCAGTGACTGAAGCATATCAGAGGTGCAGGTGCAAATGCAGACTTATGTGATTTAGAGCTGTCAAAGAGTACTAGGTTTGATATGAATGAATGTTTTGGCCTACTTTATAGCATGAGGCCCTTTTAATTTTGATTGCTCAGTTATAGCATTTTGATCTAAAACACATAAGTTTTTATCATAAATATCAGTGGTATTTCTGCGAAAAATATGGATCGATGTATCAACATTGTCTTGGTGGTAGACCTGAAAGTTTGACGTTTTGATAACAGGCTTTGAGCAAGTCCAATGCTTTACGAAAAGTTTGTTTGATTGATAATGAGATCGATCTTGGAATGAAGTGGGACTTGTGATCGATAATTATTCTGTTTTCCAAAAGAAGTTGTGGACTTGAAAAGATCTTATGGTAGAAAACAAAGAGCATTATTGTGAATGTTCTGCGAATTGCCAAATTTAGGGCTGAGTCTGACAGTCTTTACCAGTACATGTTATACAGGCAAGATCAATATTCACTGCATAAAATTACAGTCCTCATCTAATTGCTTCCGAGTTCAACGTGCATCTGCATAAAGACAGCGAAATTTTATGCAAAACAAAGTTCATTGCACAAGTACATCGAGCATTGTCAGAGTCCACCTTGAGGATGCCATGGTAGGGGAAATTTGCTCCCCTCTCAGACTGTAGACTTAGCAACACTCCTGCAGGTGAAGGAAAAACTGCGCACCCAATTGATATCTACACACTTTATTTTGATGTAAGCATTTCGCCTCTGATATAACACAAGAAAACTACAACGAGTGCACCATCTTATATAACACGAAGAAAACATGACTTCACACTCCATTCCGTTTAACAACTATGGTGGAAATAACCTGAGAGATGCTAAGTGAGTTCAGCAAAAATATACAAAAACCAACGCCACTACCATAACACAAAAAAAAAAAAGAGTATATGCAGATGTCTTGGTCCTGTGTACATAATCGATAGCTACATTGCTCACAATTACAATGGTGAGTCGTTAATTTTCAATCTGGAATACTGACAGCCTTTACAAACCTTCAAAATCACGAAGAGTAAAAAACTCTTTAGCTGTCAATCTGGCTAATGTGGGGAGGCATCCATTCATCTTGGCTAGTTACTTTACACACTATACATAATTCAGACCTCAGTTCAATGTTCATGCTTGACACGAGCTTTTAGTATTCCTGGAAGAGGGGGTGACATAGGTGTCCTACCAGTATTATCTAATCTCAAAGGATGTGATATGCGGGATGGATGCATGCTACCAAGCATGCTGGAACCTTCACCTGCGTTTGGAGTAGAGTCATAGGCGCGATCTTCACTTCGTGGTCTATCGCAAAATCTCATTGCCTTGAGAACATAATTGTCATCATGTAATTCAAAAGGGGTACTGCAATGAAGTTGTGATCAATAAACAAAGTTAGCAAATGCTATATGACCCACAAATCACATTGGTTACAATATGACTGTCATCTTGTAGTTCTAAAGAGGTACTGCAAATAAAGTAGTTAACACATGAGAACACAAATTGGTTTGCTCGGGTAGTTTACATTGAGTACAGTTCCTATATTTGATACTAATGTTAGACAACCACACTGGGTTTATTGTTCTTCTGCCATAGTGCCATGTGAGTTACAATGATGACGAGTAAAAAATAGGAAGGAGAATCATTGTATAAAAGAAAGTTGCTACAATCTCTGTTCTCTGGGATTGTCAATCCCGTGATTTTTTACTGGAGCAAAGGCAGAAAATGGTTGGTCTTTGGTACATATATGATATATCAGTGAATCTAATTGGAGATATGTAGAAAGTGAACTTCAATTGTGTTTATCACAAAGTCATCTAATATTTTAGATTTATATGTTCAAACTGACTTTCAATGCGATTTATTCCTACAGAATGTTTGGGATATTGTGATATTGGTGCATTGAAGAAGTTCAACTTATCATAGTAATCAAAGAAGCATCAAGCAAGGTTTTAGCATGTTCGAGGATCTAAGGGAGTCAAAAAAGCTAAAGAAAGCAGAACTGAAGCAACTGGATCAAATGTGAATTTGATCAGAAAGACAGTTTTTAGGTCGAACCAATCAAAACTAAATCTAATCCATAGTTCTACAGATTCTTGTTTCTGAAAAAAACTTTGTAACATCCTTATATCCGATAGAATTAGTCTTTTCAGACAGTTTTGATTAGATTTGTGCTTGAAACTTCTTTGTATGTTTGAATTGTAACTATTCATGGAATTATTGATGAAGATCCTTCATTGATTTGGTTGAAAAAGTTTTCAACTGACAGTTGTCACAGCCTAATTTACTCTCTAAAGATTGATGATGGAGTTCTCTTGTACTTTGAAATTGTTTATCCACATACTGGGTTGGACACGACCTAATAATCTCCACATGCATGACCTATGACAACATCATCGTCCTACAATTTTCTGCAACACCACTAGGCATAACCATCTAGAGGGATCCATGCACAACTCTATTTAAAAAGATATTTTATGTACTCGGGGTATGCATAGACTCCGCTTATGAGTTCAACAAATGCCTGGTCATCTTGAATGACAAACCAGTTCTGCACCGTAAAAATGTGCCAAATAGAAAATTTTAGCATCATCCAATCAAAGGTATGGCAAACTCGCACTGGAGTGAGAAGTCCATTGAGAAACTTTGGGAAGGTGGAAATCAGATAGAAGCACAGAATGGCCTGGATTCAGGTCCTTGTATTAGAAATGCCACCAAATGGTCTCATTATTACCAATCACATTTTAGCTAGGTAACCAGGCTTATAGCAGATTTTACATTGTATGGGGCAGGAATCAACAATGAGGTGGACAGCTCAAAATGAGACTGTATTTGGGGGTTGAAGCCTTATGAGAGTCGGTCTGTGAACCTTAGTAAAAAACAACATATGACTATTGTAGATTTAGTTTGTTTGATGATTTAACACTTGGTTGTGATCAATGGAAATGTGGGCGACTTAAAAGGAGCAGTGTGTGCATCAAAGTGGCCCGAGATGAGGTGGAAAGTCCATACCCTAAACTGTTTGTGAATTAGCAAACTTGCTCTCAGTTCATCAACGGTAATGATTGGACTATAATTTTCTACATTAGCGATCAATGTGATGAAATTGGAATCTGGAAATCAAGTTGCAGATGCGAGACAAATGCTTTCGTTGAAATGGGTAAATTAGGGACTCGTTTGCATGCCTCAAAATGCTCAACCTTTCTCAAGTACTGATACTTGGGTTTGTTATACTTTCTTCCAGTCCAAAAAGTGTTTGATTTTGGGTGATCAGCATAACCAAATGCATTTGTTGGTACATAAATAAAATATGAAAACCAATGAGCAAGTAGGTTCACTTACCTATTAAAATCAAAATGCACCAACTGCATATCTTCCGAAATCTCCACCTCAACAGTTGCATGTGGACGTGTCTACAGTAAAATACACCAAAAAGAAAACCATAAATAAGATTAAATTGAGTTACTAGTTTTTTCACAACAAACTAGGTCTGAAGTGAGGTTGGATCAGGTGGCAATTCCTTGTGAGAAAGTTGGTGGCAATTCCTTGTGAGGGGTGATCGTCACAGCTAAGAAATTTCCATGAACTGAAGTTCATCTGACACCGAGTTAGCTTCAATTTTGAGATTCAAAATCGACCAGACCTAGCTTTTTGAATTTAAGACACAAACTAAAAACAGATTCCACTTGAATAAGGAGTTGTTTGTATTTGCCACTTAATCTAATTAAAGGTCTGAAATTCTTAACAAGAATGTGCAATAATTTCACAAAAGTGAGACATCTAATTAGATTAAGATGCCAAAATAAAAACCACCTTGGTCTTAAAATTTCAACCATCCGCTGCCACAGTGCTAAGCACACTTACTTATAAGAAAAGACAAAGGGTTAAAGCCTTCAAGTAGTCATACCTGCACTAGAATGAAAGGTAATGCCACTCCGCCTGTAGGAGTATCTCCTGAGCCATATAATTCTTCATTCCGTCCTATCAGATTCTGAAGACCAATGTACTTGAAAAAAGAGGAGAAGATGTCAGTAAACAATGCCACTAATACTTCGAGCTAAAAAAAAAGAAAGTTCTCAACGTAAATACGGCTGACAACTATAGAACATACATTAAAGTAGCACCATATAAATATAAAAAGTGAACATGATAAAAAATATACATCAGAAATCTTACTTGTTCTTCTAGTTCCTGCAAATAGGCTGCCTTCTTTTGGACCCTAGCCTTAAGTGCAGCATGCTCAGCCTGCAAGAATTACATTGGGAGACTAGGATTCATTAAAATTCCTCTATATCGCAGCTATCACAAACTGCATCTATCAAGTTCATGTGAAAATTTCAGACAAAAATAGTTCCCTCAAACCTTTAGATCTTCAACATCACTCAATGTGGTGCGAGGGAGACCTTTCCATTGTATCTCCTTCTTATCCTTAGAGATAATATCCATTGCCATGAGAACATTAAGGGCATCATATACCCTCCGCCTAATATTTTTTTCATCATATTGTTGCTGTCAAAAAAGGAACATATTAAACTTTTATTTATTGAACGTATGATGGAATAGATACACTATACACCATCTTACCTTGTCTGGGGATGCAACAGTACTAATAGGATCAGCAAATTCAGCCACCAGTTCATCTGCTACCTGGTGTAATGTCATGGACAAAAGCAGGGAACATTATAAGAAATCTAAAGTAATCCATCTACAAAAATAACAGTGCAATAAAAACGGAATATCAATCCTTTGTATGACCTAGTTGTACTGAAACTCGTCTCCATCAAGTCTCCCAAAAAACAGCAATCACTCATGTACATTGCCTATGCCTTTGTATGGCCTATTCGTACCAAATTCCATCTTCACAGTTCTCCAACAAATGCCAAAATCACTGATTCAGTTTATGGAAGAGGGGGAAAACTCCGTGATTCCTAGGAGTATGAGAAACTTTATGGAGTTCGTCCAACACTCTAATCTTGTGAACATTTATGACAGGGATGGAGTTCACTTAGTCAAATCCTCTTAATCGGATGCTTTACAAAGTTGATAGGTTGTTGGTGACTCACGAATGGGTGGATCATTGATAATTACAGATCTTCAGAGATTTCCCAGAGTGAGGTCTGAGCAATGAGCATTTAGCAATTTTTTTGGGTAGTGGTTGTTCAACCAATTGAATCAAAAGGGTTGTTCAAAAGTTTGAAATGGCATGCTTTGAGGAGGGAGAAGCACTTTGTTGGATTTAGAACGCTATGTAATGAAGCACCTTAAGTTGAATCCTTACAGATTGAATGATGAACCTTTTATACACTTGGAAGGAGGGCACAGCAGATTTGTTCTGAGCCCATGCTTGGTAAGATAACTCGAAACTGATAAACGGCAGCTCTACCTTCCATGTCATTGTGTATCTGGTGATCAATTTCACCCAAGAGTAACTTTTAGCCAAGATCCTTTAAATTGGTGTTACTTACATATGTTTGATATTTAAGCCAGACGAAGTGGTGTACTAATACATGCCTTAAATTGTACAATTGCATAACATTCCATAATTGCATATGCATGGTCTACACACTAAGAAGTAAGAACTCCAAAGCCTTATGAAAAGAAATTTTCACCAATGTATTTATAGAAAAACACTAGTAGCTAAAACCATATCTTTGATAAGAAAACCAGTAATCGCATTGTTGATAGCTTTATAATATGGTCTAAAGGCACTCATACTGTACCCATCAAAATTTTAAAAAAAAAAAAAAAACTTATTATGTATAAGCAATTCTTTTTACCTCATTGTAAGTGGTTCTGCCCTTGCTTTCCACTTTTTCGCAGACTAGAAACAACATAAACATACAAGAAGAGAGAAGTCAGTAGGAAGTCCTTAACAATAACCAATTAGTGAGCAAACACCACCCATTTATGAGAACAAAAAAACCTTGTCACACCAAAATCAAGGAAATTCTTATAGAATCCAGTGTTTAGGATGTAGCAAGCACATGACACATCTATCATATGTGACAATTCAAAATAAAAAAATTTAAATTTAAATCACCTTTCATGCTGAATTGTCGAAGTCCCCTATTTTTGTCAGCTCCCACTGCCCGCTGACCTCTCTTCTTCTTCTTACCACTGCTCAGTAATTGATAAATATTAACACCTCAAATAGTTTTGCAATGCTTAAAATACAGAGTTAAATTGCGTTAATATCCATAAATTTTTTTTTTTTTTTTTAAGTTCAAAAGGGGTGACGGGGCGCCTTCAAACAGTAACATAGAACATAAAATTGAAGAACTTTTCTTATCAGTGACATTGAATGCAGTAAGAATAAGATTTTCATATGAGCATAGCTAAGTCTAGGGTTTCATTACAATTGGAACCAAACATTCCAAATTTTGACACTTTCTACCTAAAAATCAAATCACATTCATGGGTTTTCAGAAAATTAATCAAAAACTTAAACTTGAGCTGAATCCCAGCTATCTTAAATTGGATTCCCTCAATTTGAGTGATAAATTTGAAGACTTTGCATCAATTGAAACCAAATTGTATTCTTTAGGGCTTAGAAGCAAACTCCATAAAATTCCATTGGATAAACTTGATTGAAAGATACTCACTTGGCAGCATCTTGAGATCCAGCATCATCTCCATGAACATCCAGATTACTCAACCTATCATTCTCGTTCACAAGCATTGCTTTTGTCGGGTCGCTTCGCGTCCCTGCACTTCCTCCACTATTATTTGACACCGATTGCCCAGAAACAGTCACACCCCATGACTTGGTACCTGCTCCTGATCCTCCTGTTCCTGTTCCTGTTCCAGGCCCTACCTTCGAAATGCCTGGTGGGTTGTTGTTGTTGTTGGCGATGGTGGGGTTCTTCACCAAACCTCCACCGTCTTGAGTTCTGCCTTCGTTGTCCAACATACCACCAGGAAATTTTTCAAAGAGCTTTTTCAACTCCCTTGTTTGTTTGAGTCAGAGACCTGTTAGTTTGATCCGAAGTTGTCTCTAATATTGGAGTGTTTAATGAAAATTCTATCCACTTTGTAACGGCAACTCACATCACATGTACATGTTTTTTCTAAATGTATAAAGACTTTGGGTATTTTTTTAAAGAATGCACATTTTTTTCTTCCTACTATAAAGTCAGCTTAATCCAATCTTACATATCTACTTTGTAATGGCAACTTACTTGTCAACAATTCTAACCAGTCATGTTTGCTAAAAAATTTTGGGATTTTTAGGTTTTTTTACACTTCTATTCTTTCTATAGATTTTTTTGTAGTTATGTTTTAAAGAAACGGGGTAAAAAGTGTAAAAATATAAATAAATAAATAAAATCAAAAAATGCTAGCAAACATGGCTGAGTAGACTTAATACTCACTTGTACATCTTTTTCAAGAATGCATTTTTTTTCCATATAAAGTCGGTTCAATCTAATCTTACATATCTACTTTATAACGGTAACTCACTTGTACATGTTTTGTCTAAATGTATAAAGACTTTGGTTTTTCAAAAATGCTTTTTTTTTCATATAAAATCAGCTCAACCCAATCTTACATATGGGCATAATTTTGGGCGTACAAACCTATAAATTAAGAAAAAGATCCAACAACTATCAAAGTTTTTAGTTTGATCATCTTATTAAATCAAATAATTATTTTTTTATCATCTAGAAATAACATGTTTTATTGGGCTGAGGTAGTTAGGACAGCCAAACCCCAGACAGGGAGCTAAGCTCAAGCAAAGATAAGGTGAAGGTAGTATACTATAATGATGACGCGTATAAATTATAATAGTAAGTCGATGAGAATGAAAAAAATATATAATTAATTAATGTTTTGGTAACTCATAATTTGTTTATATATTTGATAATTTACTGAATTATTTGGAGAGTATCGAACATACGACGGAAGGAACAAGGGGCATGCCGTAGGCATGACAGTGTACTCGTGCCACGCTATGTGGAAAGTATATGGTCGTGTCAATGGCACGACTGATGCACTAGTTCCAATAATAGTTTCACAATGAATTCGTAATGATTGTTACTCATCCTCTTCCTCCTCCTTTTGCTCTTTTCTTTTTCTTCATCTCTCTTGAAGATTGCATGAGGAATGAAAAAAGATGAAGGTGATTTCTAGTGATGGTAAAAGATGATCTCAATGGTATTTTAAAGAGAGAAAACATATAGAAAAGGGGATTAATATTGGTGATTTATAGTGAAGGTGGAAGTTGTGGTAGTGGGCAAAAGTGTCAAACAATTTCAAGCCAATACATAAAAACAACAGGAATTCTAAATGGCGAGGAAATGAGCGAGGGGAGTGAGGTGGAGGGGGGAAACCATTCACCCCATTCGGAATACGCACAAGAAAAGTCAACGCGCACATCCCGAGGGGGTGAATGATTATCCCCCCTCCACCTCACTCCCCTCGCTGGTTTCCTCGCCATGTAGCAAAGCTCTAAAAACAAACATCTTATAATTTTACAACTTCTAGTCAAGAGGCCGTTCAGAAATTAGGTTGACTGGATGCTCTTATTGATTCGTGTGAAAGTTTGTGAGGGTGGTTTGTCACTTTTCCATCATTGTCAATGTTAAAACTTTCGAAACAGTAGTTATGCAGCTGAGGCAGAACCGTTTAGGACAGACCGTGACTTTGCCGCAAGCACTGCACTCTATTCAACTTACGATAGCAGGTAAAATATTAGTCCCATCGTTAGCACGAAAAGTCAATATAGTTGACCAACGCAAAAGAAACAACAAAGTTGACAACCTCCATCAGCAACCAAAGTTTTCAAAATTTAACAACTCAACATTGTTATATTTCAATATCAGGGAATTAAGATTGTTGGAGTGAACAACGTTTCCACTGCCATTGTAAGTTCAACAAGCTTCCGTAAGTCATGGGAGAAGCACTTAAAGAAGTATTGCACAACTAAGAATGAGAACAAAGTATAACAGGCAATTTAAGAAAGATGTGGACTCTGAACACTGCTTCAATTAGCAAACGTTAAGTGCCAAGAATATCTTAAATCGTTCAAAATCACTCTAAATCATCAAGTTTGACATCAAATTGTTCGTTTGTAGCAATATTTTTTACAACCACCATGCCCTTCTGCCACTCAGAGTTCCCAACCAAGACCAATCTGCTTGCATTGATCCGTGCTGCACGCTTGAAGACCCTGAAACAGCGAGGAAATCAAATTGAGAAGTACACAGAATTATCATTGCAGGACACTACATTGGATGGATCAACATGGCTCATAAACAATTATATGCATAAAATGACATTGAGAGATGTACTCAGTTAAGCTTGCGTACCACTTGAGAGGTTTGTTCTCCAAGACAAGGTCAACACTTTGTCCTTTCAGTCTGAGTTTGGTCGCAACCATGGCCGCTGCTCCTTGCAGCTCCTGATCCAGAGGGCACACAATATTCTCTACCTTGGGACTGAGTTCTGGTAGAAGCTTTTTTTCCTTGAGTAACTGCAACAAGCCCATGCCACCACATTGTTCATTGTCGGGACAATATTAGAATAAGCATAATCAACATCTGATACGTAAATACAAGGTTTTTCGTTAACCATTTATCATTTCTGAAAATTAGGAAGAGAATTGTCAAATAGATTTTGTAGCACTACAGAACAACATTTCCATTTTTAATTCAATGGATAATTTCCTATTAAGCAACTGATGTGGGAACAGAGTTTTTCTTACTTCAACTATGACAGCATCCCCAAATCCAAATCCACAAGCTGGCAGGTCATCACCTCCAAATGTAGAGAGTAGCCTGTCATACCGGCCACCACCACATATTGCCCTTAGTTTCCCTGCTCTATCAAATCCCTAAAAGACCAAATCAATGATGTGAGAAACTGGAAAGTTGGTATACATGCATCATATTAAACGAGAAATAGATCAAGAATGTCATATACTCTTAACAATGCTTATCAGACCCAAACGCCTCAATCCCCACTATTGATGATACAGTTGTCAGCTTTGATAGTCTATCCCTTATGTTGTCGTTATTTTATCAATAGATTATATAACTGATCACACAACTCTTCACAATAGACTTTTGAAATTGAGTATTAGCCAATTACTTTTAATCTTAACAGATTATGCAAAGAGCATCACTGGCTGTAACTGAAGCGACAACTTGTAAGCATGAGAAAAGACACAACTTGCAAGACAAAGACAAAAGGCAGATGCCACAGCTTCAGTTATATATGCAAATTATATGTTTACCGGTAAAATAATATCAAAGAAATATCCTAACCTCAAAAACAATTCCAGTATAATAAGCAAGACCACGGACAATAGATGCATCAAATTGAATCCATTCAGAATAACCGAACTTATCAGCAAGTGAGAAAAGTTGTTTCAGCTCAATAACAGCATCCCCTGTTGCTCCAAGTAATTCTGCATATCCAGGAATATACTACAACTTTAGAGATCACACAAAATTACTCTTCCTTGGACAAGAAATATTGGATGCGGCATATTATCAGGTATGCCATTGCTGTGCAATGACAGCTTTTACATAAGAATTTCAGATGTTCATTTTGATATTATTGTCAAACTAAGCAAAGCTAATTTTCCACACGTGAGTGACAATAAAGGTCAAACTGCATTAAATAACAAGGATGGTCCAGCTTTAAATACCTACATTATGCGTGAATATGGGCAAAAAATGAGAGCAAAAGAACGAATATACAAACCTTCCAGCTTGGACAATGATTTGACAGATAGAACTTGTAGCAGTTGCTCAATAACTACTTCAGATAATCCAAGTGATTTCAACTCTTTCTTCATGTCTTCCATGGGAATTTTTTCCATCTATTAAAATAAATAAACAAGTCTCAGTAATTTATACGAAAATCCTAAAATTGAAGCATTTCCAAGGAAGATATTCTAAAAAGGTAAAAATAAATTAAGGATCTCACTACAAAGTCACACTGTGCTCGTAAATTGTATATATAAATACCATACTTCTTTTGAAAAAAAAACTAAACAAATAAATGAATAAATCGCATACAGATGCGTGAATAAAAAATGAGAGGATTTTGAATTTTTTTTCTTTTTAATATTATTGACAAAGCAAAAGGCGATTACTTCAGGACCAGCATTAAAAAGATTTCAAGGCCATCGCGAATATCATTCCCAGTTATTAAAAAAAAAGTGATTTCAAGATGAAACCGCATAAGAAAGGATAGGCCAACTCTAAATGTCATATTAGACTCTTGTAGAATATGCAAATGCCTAAAACTTTTTAAAATTTGTAGAGTGCAAATTACCTTGTCAATGATGACACAAACTCTGCCAAATAAATTTTCTGGAATGGAATATGACTTTAGCACTTCTTGTAATACCTGCAAAAAAGAGAAATTAAATCAGGACCAGCAAAAGCTATTTTTCATAGAATTGTGTGCGCTAAATATTTTAAAACATTACAAACAAGAGAAGCTACATAGAACAATCCCAAATACAAAAGCAAGAAAAATAAAAGAAACTCATGGGCATCTTACTTTTACTCAAAAGTTTTATCCATGTGATATGTGGACCTTCCTGTATGCATTTCATTACTTTCGAGCAACAAATTCGGTATAATATCCTGTCTTTCACTTTATGATTTTTTTTTTTTTTTTTGAAAACGATTATACAGTTCAGGGATATAGAAAATAAAAAGGGTTCTTGTTGAGAATTTGACATATCCATCACCTCACCATAAAGTATCATGGCTGGAGTGTTGCCCAACACTTCAGACTATATTCCTTCTTTCTTTCATTTTTTGGGAAATGAACAATTGTAAGGATGTAGTTCATAAGTAATAGATCTCTCAAAAACATTCAATAAAACCAGTAACAATATGGAGTACCAATATAACAGCCATAAAATAACGACCTGCTTACACCTTTCGGCTGGAAACTTTAAAGCCCACATCGGATGAGGTAATTCCAAGTCGCTTGAAAAAGGTGACAATAGAAGAAATAAGCTCTGCTTCAGCCTATAACAACAAGAACAAGTTAAGATTTTAAAATCAAAGATCAAATATATGATCAACTCATGACTATATATAATGTGTTTGATTGAGATGGAGTGTTTCCACTGGATGCCTAATTTTGATACATATTGTTCAGTTATTCTCTAAGACTATTCAATACCTGGGTCTGTATTTCACACCAATTTTGGATTGTATGCTACCAGGATTGAAAATTTACACAAATTTGACTGATATTTATCAGCCATTAGACTCCCAGGTATATAAATCAAAAGCCGGCTCTTCAGGACAGTGAACTCTTTACGACATTCAGGTAAACTAATCCAATCAACCCACGTTAATACCTTTTATATTGTTGTCAGTGAGATACAATGAGAATCAATAATAGAGTTGGTGATTGATAGAAGGTTGAGTAGAAAACACACCATAACCTCGGGAACACCAATTATATCCATGTTCCATTGGTAATGCTCACGGCGCCGTCCCCTTGTCATCCGCTCATAACGCCAACACTGACCTATAGCAAACCATTTCAATGGGAGGGAGAGAGATTTTCTGAATAGAGAAACAAAGCAAATCAAATTTGAGGCATCTGAACTTTCACCTCAATAAAACATTCAAAAAAAAAAAAAGCAGTAAAAATCAGTGAACAAGTTTTGCAAATATGTCTTTTAAATCATGAAGTATTAGCAAAACAAAAATCGATACGATAGTAGTCTCCACAATTTCCTAACTAGATGTAGATATATTAAAAAAAAATAAAAATAAAAATAAAAAGGTTTACATACCCTTTTTGTATCACAAGTCTAGCTAAAGAAGGAGTCAGCTCAGGTCTCAAGGCAACACGACGGTTGCCACGATCCTCAAAACAGTACAGCTGAAAAATTGGAGAAAGAACTGTATTAAATGATGATAAAATACTCCATAAATCATAAATAAAAGGCATGGAATAATAAACACGGTCATAAATCATATTTGTATATGGAAAATGAAGCTCTCCTGGTTGTCATGGCATTAGGATATATCTCATGCAAATAACTATATAACAAAACTAGGAAGGTCTCTAAGTTTGTCTTTGAGACAACCTAACTCCAGCTAGGCTTTACTTTTTTCCCAAAGTCAATCTGATTATGATCTCAAAATATGGAAATATGAAGAATGGACATAATTAATTATTTGTTGATCCTAGCCTGTTTGGGTTTCTAACAAGAAGAATTACGTGTGGGTAGTTTCATTTTACACAGTTCCTTAAACTTGAATAAAGTTTCATAAACCCCAATCTAAGTCACTCAGTTCTTAGAGCTTTTGGTATTTTTTCTGCTCTTGGCCTTTTTCCATCTTAGTTGTTTTATTTTCTTTCCAATAATTTGAATTTTCTTGCCTGCGTTTTTGCTCATTTAACTAACATTTGTGCAAGGGAACACACCCTTCTATAGTATGTTAGATTAACCCGTTTGCTTGGTAACGCCTTATTGAAATGTTACAATGGTATTTAACAAATGGTCTTGTATCTCTATTGAAACTCCAGAAAAACAAAATGAGAAAGTTCCATTTTCTCAATTCTACTTTGGCCCTTTTTTCTCCTAATTTTTTTATTTTCTTTCCAATAATTTTGATTTTCTTGCCAACACGTTTTGCTCGTTTAACTAACATTTGTGTGGGAGGATACACCATACTATGTTAAATGGTGAACAAAACTGCTTATGAATCTTGGTGAGCCCAAACGACTTCAATGCTACCTTATTAGATTCTACATGCGGGATTGTTGCAACTAACATGAGTTGTAAGCAAGCCCGACAAAGGCAGATAGACACTATATCTTGGATGATATCTGAAACAAAGCTTTCCTGAGTAACATGGTCTGCATTCATTGACATTGGCATACATTACATAGAAGTATAATCCTTCTACGGTTCTACCAATCACTATGTGTCTACATTCACAACAATATCCAATCAACAAATTAACAGTGACCAACATGTCTTTTCATTAAAAAAAAAATATAAATTTACCTGGTCTCTAATTTCCTCCCCAGCTTTCCTAATAAAAAGGGCCTCCGACTCCAGCACAGGATAATCCACCTCTTCAAACCCAAACAAATCCGAAACCTTGTACAACCAACCAACCAACAAGTAATCATCAACACAAGATCCCACATTTCCATCCAAAACACATAAAGATCAAAACTTTAACCACAAATTGCACAAAAAAATCACCCCAAACACTCTTACCTCTCTGAAATTCTCAAAAAGCCAGCTTCTGAGCCTCATGTCCTCCGGGGGGAAATCCCTTGTTCCCTTGGGAGGATTGACGTCGATTTTCTGCATGGTTTCAATCACAGGAGGTCCTGAGAGCGCCCCAGACCTCTCTCCTCCACTGCCATTGTCGTTCAGAGATTTTACAGAAGAGGAGGAGAGTGAAGAGTAGGTTCTAGGGTTTGGGGAAGGGCGAAATCGAGGTGTGAAGAGCTTGCGAGGGGTTTGATGGGTGAAAAGAGGAGATGGGCATGAAGGATTTAGGGTTTTGGAGAAGTGTTTGAAGTAAAGGTTGAGTCTTGGGTGGAAGATAAGGTGGGTTGCGTTTGCAGGCATGATGGAGAAGACGATCGACTGAGTGAGCTCTCTGTCTACCAGTCGATCTTCTCTGGCTATATTGGGCTGTTTTAAGGATGAGAGATCGTGGCCTTTTCTATTGTTGAGCCCATGATAACCTCTGAAATTTGAACTTGGGTTTTTCTAAAAAATTTAAAATTAAAATTTAAAATTAAAAAAAAAAAAAAAAAAAAAAAAAGGGATTGTTCTACGTGAAAATCAATCAGGACATTCGAAAAGAGTGATTCTTATTGTCGAGGAAACCAGCGAGGAAAAAGAGGTGGAGGGGGGTGAACCGTTCATTCCCCTCGGGATGTGCGCACCAAAAAAGTGGGCACACATCTCGAGGGGGTGAACGGTTCACCGCCTCCACCTCTCTTTCCTCGCTGGTTTCCTCGCCCACTTCCTCGACAATAAGAATTTTTGTTCGAAAAATCCAGCCAGCATTAAAAATAGAAAAGTATACATGTGTAAGTGTATGTGGAACACATGCACAATATAAAATAATGGTAACGAGAGAGGATAAATATAAACACATCGGAACTCCTAGAACTATGAGTAATTGCTCTAGAAGGCAGATTTCATGCAATCATGCACAACAAAAGGCAAGGCATAGCACCATATTAACGTTTTGAATGGACTAAGAAGCACAAAAATCTACTTCTCCAATTTCTCACAAAGTAGTGCAATTCAAGTATTGTATTGAAAAAATAAAATAACAACAAATGTAAGGTTTAACGTGCACTTTTGATTGGAATGCTACAAGGTCTTGAAGAATTTTGTAGAAAATTACAAGTTTGTTTGAGAAAGTCCATGGAAGAGCCCATGGCATTTGAAATGATTAAATGAAAGAAGAGTATGTTTTCAATATAAGTGAAAATTGGAATGTTAACTACAACCTCGCTTATAACTTTTCTTCTATTTTATTTTTGTTGTGATAAAAATGATGACTAATAGTTCTACTTAAGAGTACAAAATCTATCAGGTTACCTTAGGCGACGGTGAGGGTGTTTACGTCCCTTTCTAAAAACACTAAATGGTTGAAACACGAGCCCTCGTGTGGGATTTATACCCTTAGAAAAATTTTGGGCTGATGGACAATAGGAGTGGGCTTTCATTTTCTCATGCATATCACATGATAAGAACAATTATAAAGACTAAAATCATTTATGTCATAACCTAAAGTGTTTACCAACTCGCATTTAACCTAAAGTGTTCAACCTTTTCCCTTCCCACTCATATACTTCCCTTTATTTTTAGATCATTTTCCATTAATTTTTACTTAAAACCAAATTTTACATAAATTTCAAACAAAGAAATATACATTGATGATATATAAAAACGGTCACACTCCTGAGTTGAACACATGTCATGATGATATCGAATAATTGCTGGCCCAATACAGATCCAGCCCAAGTGGATCCAAGCATGCTCAACTTCAGTCCGCCAAACTGAACCGGACTCTCACAGCATACTAAGCCCACACGTCCCACAATCATCTTCAATATCCATAAGTCCTCTTTAGGCAAATATCTCGAGGATCAGCTTCGAACGGGCAACTACAGTTGTTCTCTCCTTCCAAGTAGGAAACAAACACTAGAGTATCTTCCACATAAGGAAACTCCCTTTCACAGATTGCTCTTGGATTGAGAACTATCTCCCACGTATCTAGGAGTGCAGAGCTAACAGGAAACTTCTCTCCTACAACACGAATCTTAATTAGAAAGAAATCTCCACGAAGATCTTCTCCCTAAACTACACCTATAATGGTCTGGTTGAACCAGACCATGGCTCATTGCACTATAAATATGAGATGAGGTTAGTAAGATAAAGTACGCTACAAATTCCATGTTATAGTATTACACCATCCTCGGATCTATGTCCGTCTTTAGCATTGAAGTGTCGTCGGCCACCCCATGGTGGTTTGTGGCTCACGTGCATTACTTGTGCAGGTCAGCAGGAATAAGATCAAAACAGTGAGTGAAAATCGATTGCATCAATTTGGCGCCATTCGTGGGGATGACATAGTTCTTAACTTTACATTAAGCATCGTCTCCTATCAAATCCCAGAGCATCCAAGTCACGCAACACTGAACCAGGGGACACGTCCAATGCTTTGGCTATCCCTATATTAGCTCCTGCCATTCACGGGCAGCATACTCACGCCCCCGCAGTAACGGCGGACCCCAAAATTGAGGTGTTGACGTCTCAAATATAGCAGGTCATCAAGGCGGTGGAGACGCTCACACGACAGAATCCACTCGCTGCTAATGGAGACCAGGAACAACACGAACATCCACCTCTAGTGGACGATAGGGAGCAAGCGCAAAAGAGTCATGTCCCCGCTAGTTCCCATTGGACTAAGGGAGGTTGCGCGGCTAATGTCAATCCCGCCGCCAGAACAAAGAGGCTCAATTCAGGTAACCCTTTCCGCAGAGGAGTGCAAGACCCGGACTTACTATATCGCCTCTCTATCCCACCCTTTGTGGACCGGATCATGAGTGAAGCACTTCCGAGAAAGTTCACTCCCCCGAAGCTTGATTCCAATGACGGGACCACCAATCCTTTTGATCATCTACGCCATTATCAACACGTAATGGCGCTCAATGAAGGATTTAAATCCGTCATGTGTAGAACCTTTCCCACCAGTCTTAAAAGTCCTGCATTGACATGGTTCCACAACCTTCAATAAAAGTTCATCGACTCCTTCAAAACATTGGCGGAAAAATTCTTGACACGTTTCGTCGGAAGCCAACATTTTAGAAAAGGCCCGTACTACATACTCTCTTTAACGCAGAGGTCCGGCGAGACATTCCAAAAGTATGTCACGCGCTTCAACAACGAGCTGACCATCATCGACGGGTGCAGCGACGATACAACTGTGACGACATTCACTGCGGGCCTCAAAGAGGGAAAACTCTTTGAGAACCTCACCTTTGAACCCCCTCTGAACATGGCAGAGCACCTCAAGAGCATCCAGAGATACATCACTCTGGAAGAGTCAAAATACCGCCAAGAGAGAAACTGAAAGCAACGGGAAGCTCTCAGCTTCTAGGGACAATAAGGAGGGAAAATGAAACGAGGACGATGAGTGGAACAAGAGGAAGCGCACTTACAACAAACTAGATCATGATCGTTCCAGGCCAGAGAAATCATCCAACTACATTGGATCGAGAGCTGTGACACCCCTAAATGCTAGTCTGTCGGATGTACTCAACTCCATTAAAATTTGGGAGGAATTGAAGTGGCCCCGAAAACATGCGAAGACCCTTCTTAACGGGACAACAGCAAGTACCGTGCGTACCATAATGAGGGCGGCTATAATACCAACGACTGCAAAAATCTGAGGTATAAAGTAGAGTACTAGATCCGCAAGGGCAAATTGAAAGACTTCCTGAAGTCTGAGAAGCGGTAAGAATAGACCAGGGACAGGGGAGTCAGTCAAAGAGATAGAGAATAAGACTCCTGAGATAATATACGTCCTTCATGGCGTCGGACCTAATGAAGACCAGTCGTACAGGTCCCACAAGCGGACTCTATTGGATATGCGGACATGACTCGTGGATAAAGACAAACGCATTTGTTATTTGAAAATTTAGAACCCCATTCCCACTTTGATTTTCACGGACAAGAACCTCGATGGAGTCTGAGCGCCGCACAACGACGCCTTGGTCATCTCTGTTTACATCGCAAAGTGGGAAGTGAAGGGAGTTCTTATTGACACATGAAGCTCGCTCAACGTTCTGTTCTACAATGTTTTCCGCAGCATGGACCTCAAGGAGGAAAACCTGGTGCTGTCAGAGCACCCGTTGATCGGATTCAGTGGGGAGAAATATTTTTCCATCGGAAAGATAAAATTAGTCAAGGTAGCTGGAGAACCGCAACTGAATAAGGTTTTGTATCTGGACTTCGTGGTGGTACACGCACCATCATCCTACAACCTCATTCTTGAAAGACCGTGGCTACATCAAGTGGGAGCAGTGGTCTCCACCCTTCATCGGTGTGTTAAGTATATTGCTAACCACTCTGAAGGAACAATACATGGAAACTAACCTGCGGCACGAGGCTGCCATTATGCCACACTAAAATAGATAGAGTGTTCCCAGATTCGGCTACATCATACATAGCAGTCTTACCCAGTGCAAGGCCAAAAGATGGAAGAGACACCATTTTCGAGCGGTATAGGAGCAGTTAGCTTTCCCGCTCAGCGAGTCGTAATGGCAATGGCCAGCAGGAACACATCCCCCCGACATTCTGTCGGCGCGGAGATCCGCCCCTCTCCAAGGTTTACTCTTCAGTGACCTATGTAACGCCTCGATAGTCTGCTAAACAATCCACGAGAGCAATTCGAATTCAATTCAAGGCCAGGATCAGTTTCTCTCCGTCAACAATTAATTTGCTTTAAAGTTGTTTGTTTCCCTTTCCTTAGTCAATATTGAGTTTTAGCTTTTAAAAGGCTTATGTGATTTGCAATCATTTAAGAAATAAATGAAGAATTACGAAAAACAAAATCTATTAATATTGGAAAAATGTAACAACGAGCACCTTGAGGCGGATTCAAAAGGCTACATATTACGAAAGCCCTGAGGCAGATACAAAATACTACATACTGCAGGCATCTAATCAGCATGGAGTGAGGACTTGCTCAGACTGTCTGGTCCTGTAAGCGACACAAACAGTCCACGACGAGTTACCTACAAGCGAAAAAACACTCCACGGAACACCGCCATCAAATATGGTCTGCGGGGTTACAAAATCGACAACCAGGAGTACCTGCGAAAACTCAAACCTAGTTCCCACACTTCGCGAACTTGGGACAAGTATCATATAAACTCGAAATGCATACACCTTCCCATGCAAAAAGGAATGGAATATTTGAGAATCAATGGCCCACTCCAACAGGCCATGCTTGAATGCTTGATTCCACCTTCAACCCGACTGTCGACTTCCAGCGCAAGGGAAGCGACGGTGTTAATCGAGAAGTGGTGGAGGCAGCCACCACAAAATGGGACGCAGATGCTATCTCTGAGATCAAACATTCATGAACAACGTTAAGGCACCTGCACATAAAAGACATACCCTTTCCTTGGGAGAGTACTCTCACTACTTATCCGTGTCCACCCAAAACAGGTGATCACGCATAACAACAATTATCATCATGCCTGATCGATGTAAACGCCAGAACTTTCAAAAACTTCATCGATTGAGATCCAACTTCAGCCTCTGAAAAACCCAAAGCATTTTCCTCAGCTTTTGAAAAACCTAAAACATATTCTCCAAACAAGAACATTACATAAAATAAACTCAGCAAAAGATGGTGCCTACAACGATTGGAAAACACCATTATATAGGCATAGTGGTTCACCAAACGGGCACTCCAACATTTACTGCCAAGCATTGAATGTCATATGGAAAAATGGAAGAGGACGGTTCCCAAGGAAACTGCGTAGACCACGTCAATCAATTAATGACGCTTCACGCAACCTCATCATTGAGGGAGAGTAACCAATATACTCAAATGTCGCGCAACCTACACCATACACGTCTCACCGCGTGATCTACGCCTTACACGCAACGCACCACGCAGAAAACCCTAGCCCTTCCTCTGCGGGCCCATGAGATCAACCTGTTATTCAAACAACACTCTGTTGCATGCTTGGCATGGACACTCGAGGATCCTAGTCAACTTTGACATATGAATTTACCACTCGCTGAGTTAAGATAACTTCGTCCACACCATGAACCGCTAGGTTCGCACGCCCCTCAATAGACGGAACCTCTTATCAAGTCGGGCAAGCTTAGTCAACCAACACTGATGATGGTAACTTTTGGTTCGCCCCGGCACCTAGTCTACTTAGCACAGACATCGATGATTTAGGAAGTGAGAGTCTAATCAGCGCTGCCACGTCTGGTGACGACGACTTTCAATGATCGCTGCCCCATTTGCGGTCAGTGTTCGCTGAACCTAATTAGGTAAGCTTAGCTAGTGACGACCAACAAAAAAAGCTTTTGATCGAACCCTGGACTTGTAACCCCCACTGCAAGGGTGTAGATAGTCTGGAAGGTGGGAGCCTAGTCAGTCCCGAACTGATTTCGAGGACTTGCCACAGGACCACTGCTCTTCAGCATGGCCGCCAAATCACCAACCCTTAACCTATAGCATCCATTGCGAGAGTGTAGATAGTCTAGAAGGTATGAGCTTAGTCAGTCCTAAAATAATTCCGATGACTTGCCACTGAATCACTGCTTTTCAGCATGGTTGTAGAACAACTCCCAAATTTGTAGATTGGTGCACTCAGGTGTATATAATTTTGATGATGGGAACCTAGTCAACCCTAAACTGATATCGATGGATTGCCACAGGACCACTGCTCTTCAGGGTGCACTACAAAGAAATCTATCTTTTACCAACAAAATTATTGCTACAAAAATTGATTTCCTTGCTAATATTGTAGCATTGTCAACGAATAAAAAATTTCATTGAAAAAACCATAAACTTGTTACTGTTTTTCAACAAAATATATTTTGTAGGAAACATTCCTTGTTAAATAGGTGGCGGGAACACATTCCCTCCAAACCCAATTTCTCGTTAAATTGATTTAATAATGAAATTATTTTTATGGCCACAAAATATTTGTTCCTTGGTAATTATGGCATCATCTGGAATGAAATATTTTGTTGCTAAAGAAGACTAATCTTAACAACAAATCACTTTCTTTGTTAACGAATATTAAATCTTATTCATCTCTCTTTAGTAAGGAAATATGTTTTCCTAGACAATAATCACATTATTAGTAATGATTCGGTTCGTTGATAATGGTTGATAATTTTTGTTCTTTAGTTTTTTTCTTGTTAAAGCTCGTTTATTAATTTATAGCAAAAAAGTAATATTTCGTTGAGAATTGTCACACTATTGGCAACGGTTTTTATTTTGTTGAAAACAATATATTTTTTAATGAAATTTTTGTAGTTATGAAATAAGATTTTGTTGGTAATTATAACATTGTTCATAACAAATTGTTTTCTAGGTAAAAACTGATAATTATTTTCATGAAAATTTGTTTCTCATTAAAGTTCACTAACTATTTTATAGCGACAAATCATTATTTTGTTGGAAATTGGTATACTCACTACAAAAAATGTTTTATTTACTAACAAATTTTATTTTCCTTGTTAATATGTTACTATTTCTAACAAAAATAAATTTCATTGAAAAAACCATAGAGTTGTCACTTTTTGTAACAAAACATATTTTGTTGGCAACTTTTCTTTGTAAAGAGGTGGCGAAAAATATTTATTCCAAAACAAATTTTCCACCAACATTGTTTAGCAACAAAATATTTCTATTTCAACGAAATTTTAGTTTGTTAATTATAATGGCGTCAGTTACAATAAATTATTTCATTGCTAAGAAATATTAATATTATTGACAAACATTTTCTTAGTAAATGCACTATAACACTTGTTTGTGTCTCTTAAACAATGAAACTAAATTCTCTCTAGTTAATTACCACGTTATTGCAACGATTTATTTAGTTACTTATAATGAATTTTTTTCATAAAGTTTTTTTATATTTAAAACTCCTAGCTTCTTTATAGTGGAAAATATCAATTCGTTGAAATTTTTTATTAGTAACATTGATATTATTTCATCTGAAAAATCAAATAAAATTTATTTAACAATACAACATTATTTTACTGTTAATTATAATATTAATGGTAACAATTTATTTCGTTGCTAAATATTGATAAAATTTTCATGAACTTTTTTCTTATTAAGGCTCATTTTCTTATTTACAACAATTTAATTTTATTTCATTGGGGATATAACCAATTTCAATAACATATAACATTGAAATGCTATCACGATTTTGTTGCTAATTATAATAGTGTTATTGTGAAATTTTTTTTCATTGCTAAAAATGGTAGATATTTAACATAAATCTTATAATCGTGAAAATATTTAGTTCTAATTTATAGTAACGAAATATTATATATTGGTCTCTATTATATTTGTAGCAATGATTTTTTTATTGCAAAAATGAGTAATTTGATTTAATAAGCTATAAAGTTGTTTCACACAACACAATTATTCAAATAGTTCAATTGGTAAATATTGCAACAGATTTACTATAGGTCAGGAGTTCGATTCCCGTTGAGTTGAGCCTAAAAATAAATATATTATATATGAAATTCCATAGTTGGGTCTTATCATCAAGAATGGTGTCCTTAGAGTTTGGGAGGTAGTGGGTGGTGTCCTTAGAGTTTGGGACCTAGATTAGGTCGACAACTTTAATATATCATTTTTTATTGAAAATATTTTCCTTGGTAATTGATACCGATACCGATGACAATTTTCGTTGATATTCATGCATTTTACTAACGAAAGTTCTATGGTAAAGGTTGTTACCTTTGCCAACGACAATTTTCCTTTATGATTTTAAGATTTTTCGAGAAAAATTTTGTAGGTAAATAAAATAGTTATTGCAACAAACAATTTGTTGGTAACGATATTTGATTTTTACCAACGAATTTTCTTGGTAGTTGTCAATATTACCAACAAAATATTTTCTTGACTTAGCACCCCTTTTACCAACAATAACTGTAATTCCTTGGCAAATACCTTAGCTACGGGGATGCCTCCAGGAACCCACTAACGAATTTTTCCTTGTTAAAAGTAGTGTTAAACAAAATTTTGAGTTTTGTCAAGGACATTTTTCTTGAAAAATGCCTTAATTGTTGTAGTGGTGGTCGCCAAACCCCTTTTAAATAGATAGCCCCTACCGTGCGGGGAGGGTGTCGACAGTTCGAAAGGTGGAAATCTATTCAGCCGTGCAACAGCTACACCCGACCAATCAGACAAACAAGAAAAAACTCAAGCAGCCTACCTATGGGACATGACACAACTCAGGTGACTCAACCCCCAATTAAAATGTTCGCGACATGCCCACTATTAGACATAACTACGCAACAATGACCCCGAGTCATTCACAATACAAAGCGGTCACGCTCTCTGTCGTATGCAGACCACACAACGTCCTATTGATTCAACCTGCCTATGCCAAAGTAAGACGACAAGGCAAAACGAAAAACATGCAATAGAGATGCCAAGTATGAAACGAATAATATTGTTTTCATTAATGGTCAAAACAAAAAGTATACAAGCACACGAAGTTTGCTCCTAATCAGGATAAAGTATAGAAACGAAAGAGATAAGTCTATGAGGAACATAGGCAGAAGTTGCATCTATACGCGCTTCAACCTGGACTTTAGGGATCGAACTGTCCTCGTCGTTCGACGACCCAGAGATAACAGACAAGTAAACACATGACATCTTTTAACTTGTAAGATCCCACTCTGGATGTTCCGCTTTCATCAGTGCCAACAGTTTCAGCCGACCATTAACAACCTAGCGGAACTCACATTTGCCTTGTTCCTAGAGAAGCGTTTTCTTTCGCACCTTTGCATCAATAAGGTCATCTTTCAATAGCTCCAACTTGCCAGTTAGCGCATCGAACTGATAATGCTTTGTGGCCAGACTGCTCTTCACAACACTGAGTTCAGGCCATTTCAATTTGCGTTGGTCATCAGCCTTCCTCGCCACTCGAACATAAAACTCCACATCAGATTTCAACTGTTGCTTCTCAATCAGTTTCATTCGAAACACTGTCCACAACAAAATAGTGCAGCTTAGAATGCGCCTTAGCGCAGCTTCCTGTGCAACCTCAACCTCTAGGCGGAGCTGGCTCAACTCCTGCCTAAGTTTGTCCATCTTGAACATCGTCTCAGTCAAATTACGCTCAAGGTCCTCCAGACGAGCCCTATGAGTCTCAGCAGCCACGGTTGATTGATCCAACCGCATATCTTCGGCATGCTTCTTAAGCCACTTAATTTCATTTAGCGCATCAGAATACAACGTCTGCACGTGCGAGAAGACATGCTCCAAAGTATACACTCTCTTGTGAGCCGGTTCTACTTCCGTCCCAGCAACGGTCGCGTGGCTCATATGAGACATACCCAGCATAAGATATTTCAAACCCTTGTCCACATGTTCTTCCAGTATATCCTCATCGGGATTTGGAGTGTGGTCCATCAACCAGCTATGACGTTTGCTTATACGCTTCCTTGAAGCATACTCAATATTCATCTCTTGGTGCCAGACATGTGAGTTCATCTTCACCAAGTCTGGTGCGAACAGACTTATCTGTGCATCAGGATGAAAGTTTCCCTGATAAGGAACTATGCTAGCGCTTCTATTTACGATCACCACCATCCTCAGACTCTTCTCTGTGGCTTTTCCCTTATTAAGAATGACCGATCCATTATTGCTAGACGACTCAACAAGATCCGGAGGCAGATGAGGGATCAAAGTATCCAAAAGACCTTTCAACAGTTCTAGCTGTGGCCTAGAACGAGAAGTTGAGCAATGCGGACTACAGGAGACACGACCGGTACCACTGACACTTTCAGGTGAGTCAATTGTGGGGTGATTAGATTTCATCACATTTGGCGAATCTTCAGCAAAACTCTCTACCGGAGCGACCTCACGTGAATCAACGTTAGTAGAAGCCGCCATGGCAACTCGCACCAAACGGTCATTCAGAGCCTCAACCTACGCGTCACTATGGTTTGACCCATCGGCAACTTTGGCTAATCACAGATAATCTTTCTCCAAGCCATGAACATTAGTCTTTGCCAGAAAGCAGTACTTCCGGCAGGTTAACGAAGCAATTTGACGACTTCGTATTGCAAACAACATTGCTCTACAGTCGAGGAACGGTCAGCAACTGAATCACCTGCAGGGTCACACTAACGTCGGTCTCCTTAGCACTGAGCAAAATCATGAGAATGATCCTGTATCCGTTGGATCCCAATTGAGCCAGAGGAATACCTAGGAAATCCAAGAACTCCCAGATCACATCTAGAACTGGGAAATACACTCCAGTTTGAAACATTCCTTGATGTAAACAGATGAAACTGACCGAATGCGACATTGGCGTCCTGTCGCCCGTAAGAAGGTACAACGACAAGTCTTCAAGAACTCCAAACTTTATACAGATTTCAGTGAGACTAGGCTCGAACAGCAGTTTATCATAAAAAATCTAAGCCCGTAGCCAAAACAGCATCATCAAGAAGGTTTCTCGAGCCATAAATAAGACAAATGTACCTTTCAAAACAATATCTTCAAAAACAAGTAAAGCCTAAGGATCGGTCTCAACACAGCCGATGACCTATATAAAGGATAGGTTCCTGCTTTTTTTTCGCCGAACCAACGCATGCTCAATTAATGCAGCGTGCAGCTCAAGCAACGATTTATACTCAATCATCATGAGCGTCGCATTCCTTCAAGAGACGACTTAGCGAACCGGTGTGACGGCCCACTAACTCGGGGGGGGGGGAGTAGCTAATGATACATTAAAACGGTCACACATCCTGAGCCGAACATGTGTCATGATGATCTCAAAGAACCACGGGCCCAAACATCGGCTCAACACAAATCCAGCCCAAGCGGATCTAAGCCCATTCAACTTCAGTCCGCCAAGTGGACCCGGACTCTCACAACATGCTAGGCCCACACGTCTTATAGTCATCCTCAATACCCATAAGCTCTCTTTTGGCAAGTATCTCGAGGATCGGCTTCGAACATGCAACTACAATTGCTCTCTACTTCAAACTAGGAAGCAAACACCAGATTATCTTCCACACAGGAAACTCCCTTTCTACGGATTGCTTTTGAATTGTGAACTATCTCTCACGTATCTAGGAGTGCAGAGCTAACATGAAACTTCCTTCTTACAACACGACTCTTAATGAGATAGGGATCTCCATAAATATTTCATCATTAAACTACGCCTAAGACGACCTGATTGAATCAAGACTCCTTGCATTAAAAATAAGACATAAAGCTGGTAAGTTAAAGTACGCTACAAATTTTCTATTGTAGCATTACACATTCCTCAGATTTCTGTCGGACTTTAGTATCAGAGTGTCATCGGTCACTCTACGATGGTCTGTGATTCACGTGCCTTACTTGTACAAGTCAGGAGAAACATGGTTAAAGCAGAGATCGAAAATTAACTACATCATAAATATTTCATTAGCGGCAAAAAAAAGCTGTCAGAATGAAGCTCATCTTGAAAAATTCTTAGACATTCCAAGAGGGAATGAAAAGAATATGAAATTCTACAAACAGAGGACACAAAAGTTTTTTACTATTTGACTATTTGGTTTGGTTACACTAATTCTTTGTTGCACCTGTAGTTTGGGATGTTTCAACTTTTTTACACCAACCTATTGTATGTAACATCGACTTATCATTTTTTTGTAATAATAAAAATCATTTGGTGCAAAATTTTCTCATTTAAGAGCATTATTAATTTGCTATTGAATGAAAACAATAGTAACCAATATGTATAAACTAAAAGAGTAAAACCAGTCACGTATTCGTTAAATTTCAATGCGTTCATTAACCATACAAGAGTTGACAATCAATAATGTTTATATTAGAAATCCTTTATACAAATATTTACATTCAAAATCCTTTAAACAAAGTCCCCAATCAATAATATTTACATTCAAACCTTTAAAATATCTCACATCCAAATATTTATATCAGAAATCCTTTATACAAAGTTCCCAATCAATAATATGTGCAACATAATTTTGGAAGGTTTAACATTAACAAATTTTAGTTAAATACACCAATCAATTTTAAAAGCTAAATTTAAAAAATAAACTTATGAGCATCGAGCCACATAGTCAGCCACACGTAACAACTCCTAATCAAAATTATGTTTGACTGAAATTTATGTTCGTATAAAACTGAAATACCTCTGAAAAATTGCTCGTATCAAATAATTTAAATATCAAAGGCACAGTGAAATACCATAATCCACATACATCAACCGACTGATATCAAATTTCAAAATGCCCATCATCGTACCATACATACATCCCACCTACCTTGCAACATCATACATCCATCACCCATCAACCACCCGCTCATACATGCATCACCTGCCTCACCCCTATAAATCTTCAACTCAAAAACTTTTTAAAAATTACAAAAATTCCCAAAACCAAAACCACAGCCGAGAAGGGAAGAAAGAAAGAAAGAAAGAATGGGAGAGGTGAGTTCACACTTACTTGGTGGTTTTGAATCAATAAATCAATCAATCTCTCGAATTGAATATAATTTGAATGATTTTTTCTTCTTTTACAGAAGGAAGGCAAGAAAGAAGGAGGAGGAGGAGCCAAGAAAGATGGAGGAGAACTCACTGTTGTTCTGAAGATCGATATGCATTGCGCCGGTTGTGCAAAGAAAATCAAGCGCTCCATCAAGTACTTCGAAGGTAAATAAACGACAATGAAATTTCTTCGGCACATGATAGCATGCACAAGAATTGCATGGCGCGTGTTAGCGTTTTTTTTCTGATTGTCTTGTGTTTTTTTTTTATGAAGGTGTTGAGAGTGTTCAAGCGGACAGTGAGACGAACAAGTTGACAGTGAAGGGGAAAGTCGACCCTGAGAAGCTTCGAGAGCGAGTCGAAACGAAGACGAAGAAGAAGGTAGTGCTCATCTCGCCGCAGCCGTCCAAGAAGGAAGGCGGCGGAGGCGATGATAAGAAGAAGGCGGAGGAGAAGTCGGAGAAGAAAGCCGAAGGCGGAGACGAGAAGAAAAAAGAGGTACTTCAGTTCACTTAACCTGCGCACCTATTCGTTCGTTATAGCAAATCTGGCGCATTTTAGCGACCAGAGAATTATATGACATTTATTGCACCTGATCACTTACTCCTATCAAGTTAGTTAGAGATCGCAGTTTCTTGCCACGTGGCAATGGTTCCAATTTATAACGCTTCAACTACTATTCTTTTTCTTGTAGACCAACCGAGTAAAATAGAGTCAATAACGAAGAACCATCCTTTTTTTTAACAATCTGGCGCATGTTAGCAATAGCGATATACGTTAGCATGGAATTTAATTTGGTCTCTAATCTTGTGTTTTGTTTTTGCAGCCTCAAGTGACAACAGTTGTGTTTAAGACCAGACTCCATTGTGAAGGGTGCATTCAGAAAATCAGGAAAACCGTCAAGAAATACGACGGTATAAATTTGTTAAGAAATGCTAGGAAATCATGTTTTGTATCCGTGAAGACGTGTTATGATATGGAAAGAATGATAAAATTCTTGAAGATTTTATGTGTATCTCAAAATTGTAAAAAAAACTCCTCTAACGATGCCATATCATCATGATTACGAAACATGTTTACAAAACATGGCTTTCTAGCCTCGTATTGAATGAATCATGATTGCCTGAGCAATGAGAGTGTGTATGTTTGCATTTTTTATTTTTATTTTCCGAAGTAAATGGAGAATTTTTCCGTGTTTCAGGTGTGCAAAGTGTTGCAATTGATTCACAGAAGGATTTAGTGACTGTGAAGGGAACCATGGACGTGAAAGAGCTTCAAGCATACTTGAAAATGAAGCTGAAGATAGCAGTGGATATTGTGCCGCCTGCGAAGAAGGAAGAAGGCGGAGACAAGAAGGCTGCCGGTGGTGGTGGTGGTGGTGATAAGAAGGATGGTGGTGGTGATAAGAAAGAAGAAGCTGCAAAGGTTGAGGGGAACAAAATGGAGTACTATGGGTATGCGCATCCAAATGCAGGCCTAAATGGCTACGTGAACGGGTATGGACCAGGGCACGCAGTGCAATATGTACATGCACCGCAGGTTTTCAGCGACGAGAACCCGAATGCATGTTCTGTAATGTGAGAAATTTTTTTTTTTTTTTTTATCCCTTAATCCCTTCCGTCTCAGATACTGCGGTTCGAACCTGAACGTTGACATGCCTACCACCGTGCTAGTACTCCATTGGCAGTAATGTGAGAATGAAGTGAAGTAAGGTAGAGAGAAAATATAAATGAGGTAAAAAGATGGTAGAAATTGAGCCGGGGGTGGGAAAATTAGATGAGCAGTCCGAATCGATCAGGGACGGTAGTAGTGGGTGGTGTTAATTGTTTGGTTAGGTGTCTGTATCACAGATTCTTGTTTATTTAATTCAAATTTGGTTTATTAGATCTTAATTAAATTAAATGGTGATTAAGGAATCTTTAGTGGTTTAGACTTTAGAAGGTTACATATGGCAAGTTGACGGTAACGTATTTGTATTTTTATGAATTTTTTTTGGTAGATTTTGTCGTTGGTGATGGTGGCAAATAGCAAGTTGACGATTGCAACGTTTTTGCATTACTAAAAATGCATGCACCAGTATATATATATATATTTTTTAAAATCTTATAAGTTACTATATTAATAAGAACGAGTTCACAATTTTAGAACAATGTAAGATGCAAGCTGGTGAGCCTCAGTATTATTGTGTTCTCGACCTATAAATTTACGTTCCTAATTGATGTGCAAGCTAAAAGTCTAGATGCATAACAATTTGTTTATGAAGTGGAACTATAGGAAATGAGTGTCGATAGTGTAGAAAAAGGTTTCCACTGCATGTGTGTTAACTCGGGCTTATAATCATTCATACAAACACAATATAATATAAACGCAACCCTGGAAATTCAGAAGCAGTCAATATTGGATTAATCTTATACATCCAATCACAGGTAGTCAGATATTATAGCTACTTTTTAGTTAAGTTTTGAGCCCTTTATATTTTTACTTCCTTTATAGATAATGTTCGTAGTTGTGTTTAAAAAAAAAAAAAAAAAAAAAAAAAAAACTCAAGCCCGATATAAAAATTGCCTCTAAAGCCACAAACTCATCTTGTGCCTCATTCAATTCATTTCAGCTGTCTTGGACAGCATTGTTGAAAGATACATGGAGATATTTTTATATGGATAAAAATTGACATTTTTGGGGTTACTTGAAAACTATATGATGTTGATTTAAAACTAAGTTTTCAATTTCTGACCCAGCGTTTCAAAAATCGTTAAAACTTCATTGTTTGATTCTGACTCTGGACAAATTCAGAAAATGAAATGGTCAATTTTGAATTGGTTAGTCAAGCAATTCATCTTGATTTCACATGTCTTTTCATTTGTAGTTGAATGAAATTAAATGAAGATAAATATATTGGGGAATTGGTTAGCATTTTTGAAAAAAATTATTGGTGTAAAAAAGTCGTTGACTTTTTGGAGCATCAACCCAGCCATAGAAGAAAACTCCCAAACTTCCATGTCATCATGCTCCAAAAACATCATCATCCACCATGAGTCGTATATTCTCTCATAATCAAGATTAATTGTATATAATTAACCATCTTAAATATAGATCAAACATGTGGGGAAGTTGAGGTTAGAATGGTGGAATATTCCACCCAAACAGTCTTGGTCAATACAATACATAAGCACTTTATATTCTACAGTTCAAAGTCGCATGAGTTGGCAATCTTATTTAGATCCCACTTAATTGGAAATTGTATCCAAAACATCCATGAACGAACTTCTCGTATTAGCTCATCTTTTTTAAGTGGTGGAAATTTTTTTTATCTTCTAAACGATGGATCACAAGAATGAAAGTTTTGGCGTTGCAAGGCGTATCTAATGGCAGAAAAACACAATCCTTTGGGATCTTAGTGAGTTTCGTATTTAAATACTCAAAGTTCAGTAATGATGGTGTCATAAATAACTCATAATCAATTCAATTCTAAAATGCACGTTGTATGGAATTGTTGAACAACGAATTCAAACGTATCGTTAATTTTGAATGCATTTGTTTCGAAACAATTTAAGTGAAGGGCAAAGGATAAGAAGAAGAAGAAGTGTGGTTGGCGGGTAGGCAAGCAGAGCGAGGCAATGCAATGCGGTGGCAGTGTTGTTTCTGTCTTCTTGGTAGAGAAGATAAGAGAATAGAGGGTGAGAAAATGGAGAGAATGAGTTTATATTGGGTTTGTCCTTGAGTAAATGAGGGTGTCGAATAGAAAGGCGGTCATATCCTTTAAAAATTACGAAGTGGTGGTGTCTTTTAACATAAACAGTGGTAACAAAATGTCGAAGATATTTATGTTTGATTAGATTTAATTAATTGTAAACTAAAAACAAAGTTTATTGGACTTAATTGGCATTTCAAAGTTCATAAAAGCTACTTCCTCACCCCTCGTTAAGGCTAGTTGGAGAAAAAGGGTGCTAAATCATTTTCATTTATATTTTTTGGTTAACTTATTTTACAAGCACCCTTTCAAATTACGAGGGTGTGATTGGAAAATATTTAAATGTAAACTTTGACACAATATTTAAATATTCAAATTGCATGATAAATATTTTTAAAATGTATCGATAACATGCCACGAGCATTATTTATTCATTTAATAAATTAAGGCATGTAGATGAGCTTGATATAATAGGATTCGATCATAATATTGTATATTTTATCTTTGTTATGAATTACGCTTTCAAAACGCTAGTATATATTCCATCATTTCGATCATCTCATTTCACACAACTTTACTTTTAAAACTAGAATTCAAAGGTATGTCCAAGTACTTAATTGGAAACTAACTCACTGCACAACCAAATAAACTACCAACTGCTGCAGATGAGGGGCTTATCCAATAGACAACACCACTGATTTGTGAAAATTGATTTTCAGATCTGAAATAATTTCGAACCAAAACATAATTTTTTTTAGAGCAAGAACATGAGTAGCAGAGGCATCATAAAAGATGATAGTATCATCCGCATATTGAATAATAGAAACAGGAGGACTACCCTCTGTGACAGATAAACCTCTCACTGGACCAACATCAACCGCTTTAAGAATCATTTTGGTTGGGCCTTCTGCTGTTAAAGTAAAAAGAAAATGAGACAAATGATCGCCTTGACGCAAGTCTTTAGAGCTATTGAAAAACCCATGTAACTGACCATTAATTTTCAGCGAGAAATTGATTGTAGATCTGCAAGGCTAATGAATCCATTTGGAGTCAAACTCCATGCAAGCCATTACCAACCAAATTCAAGTATCTTCAATAAACATTGTCAAAGGCTTTGGAAAGATCTAATTTTATCACAAGCCCTAGAACTCTTTTTTTTTTTTTTTTTTTTGAAATAAATAATTTCATTGGCAATCAAAACGCTATCAACCACTTGTCTTTCACTGACTACTGTACTATGAAAATGAAAAATGACTGAATGAAAAACTTTTTTCAATCTATCAGCCGACACCTTAGCAATGATTTTATAAACCCCATATATTGATGTAATAGAGATATATTGATGTTAAATATGGAAATTTCTGGTGTCAAAACGCGGTTGCCTTTCTCAAGTATGAGACAAGCCAAGGAAGAAAACTCCCATATTTCCATGTCACCATGGACCATGCAATGTTTGCCATGCATGCATTTTCATGCACCAAAAACATCATCATCCACCATGGGTTGTATGTTCTCTCATAATCAAGATTAATCGTATATAATTAACCTCCTTAAAATGGTGGAATATTCTACCTAATCCGTCTTGGTCAATACATAGTTTTATATGAACGATAACGACTATGGGCCATATTGGTGGAGAAAGGTTTAACAAGTGGCATTCTCTGAATGATAACGACTATGGGCCATATTCAATTATTAACGCATTGTGATTAGGATGTGTCCGAGGGGATAAAAAGGTTCCAAGAGATTCAATTTGGAAATTGGATAAATATGGTCTGTGTGTGTGTCTTTTTTTTTTTTTTTTTTCAGGGCCATCTTATTTAGATCCCTCTTCTTGTTTTTTTTAAGCGGTAGAAAATTTTTTATGATGGATCACAAGAATGAAAGTTTTGGAGTTGCAAGGTGTATCTAATGAGTCGTTCTAAGCGGCGAGGAAATGAGCGAGGGAAGGGGCTTTGACCCCTCATTCTCTCGAGATTTACACAGACACGCATCTTGAAGGGAATGGACGGTCACACCCCCTCCCTCGCCCATTTCCTCGCCCGTTTCCGCGCCATTTAGAATCACCGGTATTTAATAGCAGAAAAACAAAATCCTTTGGAAATCTGAGTGAATTTCGTATTTTAATACTCAAAGTTCCAGTAATGATGGTGTCATAGATAACTCATGATCAAGCTGATTTCAAAATGCATATTATATAGAATTGTCGAACAAAGAATTGAAATGTGTCATTAGTTTTGAATGCGAAACAATTTAATTCACGAACCTGCTAAAGGGTAAAGAAAAAAAAATAGTTAATTAAATAAGAGAAGATAAAAAGTTTAAAAAAAAAAAAAAAAAAAGGTGTGGACAACGGGTAAGCAGGCAGAGCGAGGCGATGCAATGCAGTGGTGGTGTTGTTCCTGAATGAGAGAATAAAAAAATAGATAGTAAGAGAAGGGAGAGAATGAGTTTATATTAGGTTTGTCCTTGAGTAGATGAGGGTATCCAATAGAAAAGGTGGTGATATCCTTCACATTACGAGGCGGTGTTTTTCAAAAAAATGGTGATAACAAAAGTCGAAGATATTTATGTTTGATTAGATTTAATTAATTGTAAAAACAAAGTTTTTGGGACTTAACTGGCCTTTCAAAGTTCATAAAAGCTACACCCCTCATTAAGGCTAGTTAGAGAAAAAGGGTCCTAAATCATTTTCAGTTATATTTTTTGGTTAACTTATTTGACAAGTACCTTTTCAAATTAGGAAGATGTGATTAGGAGTGGGCACGATTCGGATCGATTCCAAATTTTAAGGAACCTAATTCGGACCGTTTAAATTTAACGGATCCGGTCCGATTTGGATTCCCTTATTTTGAACATTGGAACCGAACCTAACTCGAACCGTTTGGAACGGTCCGGTTTCTACGGTTCCAAACGGTTCCGAATGAGAATCTGATTATATTCATGGTATTACATTACTGTTTAAATTTTTTTTTCAATCTTTGACAGTAAAGTAATTCAGTTCAACTGTCAATTAGAAATGCTTGTATTTTTCAAAACAAACAATTTTTTACAAAAAGGAGGATGAGCATAAGAAAATGGAATATAATACAAATTTGAGAAGAGAATAGCCAGTAAATACTCCAATCTCTAAGGTTTTCTTTTCATTGAAAACCTTAAGAAACATAGACAATAATTGCAAGTTACAATGCATATTTTTGTACATAAATTAAAGTTCATTTACTTGACCAAAAAATAGGTCTAAATTTTCATCCAAACTAGAAATCAAGAACAAAGATCCAATGCCTAACCAAACCACACACACAATTGAACCATAAATCCAAATACCTGGTTCCCTGTATCAATTGAAATTTGCAAAGCGAGATGAACAATCACTCGTTGGTTCGTTTGCAAAGGGCTTTCGCGAGTTCGGAAGGTCGTCTTGAGGAGGAAGCAGACTGCTGAGGAAGGGCTGCTTGAGGAGGAGGCGGACTGCTTGAGGAGGAAGCGGACTGCTTGAGGAGGAAGCGAGCTGCTTGCGGAGGAAGCGAGCTGCTTGCGGAGGAAGCGGACTGCGGAGGAACAATCACTTGTTGGAAGCGGGCTGCTTGCTCTGCGGAGGAACAATCACTCGTTGGACTGCGGAGGAAGCAGACTGCTTGCTCTGCGGGCTGCGTTGTAAGCGGGCTGCTTGCGGAGGAAGCGGATTGCGGAGGAGGCGGGCTGCTTGCTAGCTCGCTCTGCGGGCTGCGGCTGCGACTAGGGGTGGGCACGGTCCGGATCGGTTTCAAATTTGGAGGAACCTAACTCGAACCGTTTCAAATTAACGGATCCGGTCCGGTCCGGATCCCCTGATTTTTAATATTGGAACCGAACCTAACTCGAACCGTTTGAAACGGTCCGGTTTCACGGTTCCAAACGGTTCCAAATGGTTGTCATGTTTGGACCAAACTTGATGAAACTTCATCATTCTCTGTGTTTTATTGGGAAATTCTATAGTGGATGTCATGTTTTCTGTCAATATTGCTAGCTACTGAGCTAGAAGAAATGTGACTAGGACCACCACTACATACAGATGACACATTTTCGTGATTCTTAGCCATTTTTTCACATTCTGGTGTAAATTACAAGAGAAACATGATAAACAAATCTCTTCAATTAGGCATTGCAATTCATAAACCACAACTGTGAACAAAATCACATGGTCATATGTAAACACTTCGTTCTATTCAATGTGTAACTCAAGGAAAAGCCACAAAAATTAGTGCAACAGAAAAGTAATGATACAGTGGACGCCAAAGGTAAGGAGTTAGGAGAGAGTGCAGGAGTATGCTTAATGGTCTTTGGGGTTGTATGATTAAATTATGGATGTAATCACTCAAGGGATCCCGAGGGCTTTGCCCCAAAAGAGACCCAGGCTGGCAGCAGGAAACTCATCTCTTGCAATACACCTCGAACGTGCGCCAAGAAAGAGCCCCATGTCCTTTGGAACACTGAGGACAAACCACCAACTGTAGCCCTAGCATAAACACCGCCATTAGCTACTGACCTCCACCATGTCCTGATCCACCTCCAACACCTCCTCCTCCACCACCACCAATACCACCACCTAAGCCTGAGCCACCGCCACCTCCACCACCCCCTGCTCCAAATCCTCCACCCCGTCCTGAACCACCTCCAACACCACCACCGCCTCCAATGCCTCCTCCAACTCCAGCTCCACCACCAACCCCCACCAACTTCAAACCCTCCACCACCAACACCCCCACCCACGAACCTGATTGAGAAATCAGAGTGGAGAATCACAAATCTCTTACCTTCTTTAGCGGCCGTTAGCGGAGGATGCGAGAGGGGGAGGCGGCCTGCGGGTGCTCACTACACACTGCTTACTGCTCACTTCTCTTCCCCTCTAAAGAGTAAAGAGTCTTTCATCTTGAGCTTTCATCGATCTCTTGAGCTTTCATCTTGAGCTGGATCGATCCAACACATATCGATCTCTTGAGCTTTCATCTTGAGGAGATCCAACACATATCGAGACAGAGACAGAGAGAGGAGAGGGAGATCTCCTTCCCCTTCTCTAGACAGAGACAGAGACAGAGAGAGGAGAGGAAGATCTCCTTCCCCTTCTCGATACAGAAACAAAGAGAGGAGAGACAGAGATTTCTTGGAGAGAGATTTCTCGATACAGAGACAAAGAGAGGAGAGACAGAGAGAGGCGAGGAGAAGGAGAAGGAGAGTTTAGTTTTGGTTTTTTAGGTTTAGGGTTAGGTTTTGTTTTTTTTATAGTAAATGTGATTTGAAACGGTCCGGACGGGTCCAACCCGGACCGTTTTTTTAAAAAAAATAGAAATCGGGACCGGACCGTTTTATAACGGATCCGGACCGATCCGAACCGTATCTAAAAATACAAAATTAAAATCCGGACCGTTTAGAGCAAAACGGTCCGGTCCGGTTTAAATCCGCGGATCCTCGACTCGTTTGCCCACCCCTAGCTGCGACTGCGACTGCTTGCTTTGCTCTCTCACTTTCTCTTTTCCACCTTACTTTCATATTAGGTTTTCATTTGAAACAGGTTTTTATTTGTAAATTTGAAACGGGTTGAAATTTGTAAATTTATTTGAAACGGGTCCAATCGGGACCGTTTCGTTTTAAAAAACAGGAACCGGACCGTTTTACAACGGATCCGGACCGATCTGAACCGTATCAAAAAATTCAAAATTAAAATCCGGATCGTTTTGCTCAAAACGGTCCGGTTCGGTTTGAACCCGCGGATCCTCGACCCGTTTGCCCACCCCTAGATGTGATGGAAAATATTTAAATGTAAACTTTGATATGGTATTAAATATTCAAATTTCACCAGAAATTATATGACAATTGAAAACTGCCCACCCTTGCACCTTACTAACGTATTCAAATTGGGTTTGTCTAATGGCCGAGGGAGGGGGTCCATTTTTCTCGAGATGTGTACATTCATGCATCTCGAGGGGATGGAGGGTTCCACCCCGTTTCCTCACCAATTAGAATTCCCCATTCAAATTACATGAGAAATATTTTTAATATGTATCAATAACATGCATATTATTTATTCATTTAATAAATCAAGGCATGTATATGAGCTTGATATAATAGGATTCGATCATAATATTGTATATCTTATCTTTGTTATGAGTAACTTAAATAGTGATGTAATGTAGTCGACATCTCAGATAATAACATGCACAGTTTATAAACCTAGGTGATCATATATATCATTACACCCCAAGTAAAAAAAATATATTATAGAATCATGTTTTTACAACTAGGGTAACATGGTGTGGTGTGATTTTGAAAGAATGATGAAATCCCTAAAATGTTTATGATAGTTATTGAACAAGCAATTAGGTTTACACTCTGATTAGGGTTGAATATTGAACCGACGGTTCAATTTTTTCATCTAAACCGTGAATCAAACCGATCATTAACAAAATCGAATCGAAATCAAACCGATTATCATTTATGCAAACCGTAACCGAACTAACCGATTATTGTAGATATATTGTAAAAACCGAGCTAAAACCAAAACAAAATCGAAATGACCGATTATTGTAAACATATTATATTATTTTTAAATAAAATATATATTATTTGTTATATATTTTCGGTCAGTGCGGTTTTGTCAGTTATAAACCAAAAATCGAACCAACCACACTTCGATTTTGAATTTTGTAAAACTGAACTGATCGATTTAATTTTGATCGAATTGATAAATTTAATCAATTTGATCGATTTTTTGTTCAATCCTAACTCTAATAAAACCAACCAACACTTTGGTATGGTTTGGCTTAAGCACACATCAAATTCGGATTGCAACATGAATTGACGACTACCCACCATCCTCCTTTACTAGCTCCGCAAAATAACTTTTTTTGTGGCATGATTATGTCCTTGGATTTGCCATGCAACTTAAGCGACAACATGTCACGCGCACTAGTATTTAATTATATTTATATATTTTACAATAAAGACTGGATTATATATTTATATTGTATCTTTATGTCCAATAAATATCCCAAATTGTGATGAAATGTTAGTTATAATTTTCCCGACATAAGCCTACACGTACTTTGAAAATAATGGCAGATGATGATTTTGACATGAAATGAATACGTTTAATTGGTGAATTATGAGAATCTAATTTGCTTACGAAAGTTGGGGCCATATGAGAATCTAATTGACGCGGGCCAAAATCTCTAAATAGATACATTCCGTGGTCTTCAACATATTTTTCTTGTCTTGAATGAGTGCTGCATGACTAATTTGCTTACCTCAGTTGGGGCCATATTAGTGTTTGATTAGAACTGTTGGAAGGTCTTTCTTTATCATACTTTTTGTAGTGCCCTTAAAACAACGCAACGATTGTCTTGGTTGAAACTTTGCAAGCCATCGCAATCGAGATCAATGTCGACTAACACCGTTTCAAAAACTTAGGGGATCTTACTATTACACCAAAGAGTAATTCTATAGTGTCTGGTTTTCTGTGTTTGTTTTGTGTCTGAATGGTACCAGACACATGCATTGCTTACGTGACAATGAAAATTTATTGGAAGAGAAATCCAACAAATACATATTGTTCATATATATATACACATTGCATCAATACCTACATAACTTCTACAGTTGCTAACTGCACATATGTGATAATCAATCCATGTTTCCAAACTCCTCTCTTCAACTTCAATCATGATTATGGTAAGAGCAGCAGTAGCCATCAAAGCAAATTTAACTATTTAAATTATTGTTCAGTTCATGCACATAATTAGTTTTTTAATGCATGTGTCTGATACCATTCAGACATAAAATAGTCATAAAGGACTAGGCACCGTAGAATTTCTCTACACCAAAATATAAATTTCATATCCCTCCTTAAAGATTCTTGATTTCTCGATAGAACCTATAATTCCATTGTTATTTTTTGACTTTTTTTATTTATCATTTGCTCATAATGCAGCTTCAGTACTATGGATCGGTAATTTCACTTCAAAATGACCCTTGATTTGAACGGATTTAACTTGTATTGCCTTATGGTAATGCATTGGAGATGCTCTAATGACATTGTTATTCAATCCTTCCAACGTTAAATTAATGCAAAACTAATGATCATTGAGTGACATTAACATCTATGAATATACTTTCGATAATGTTTTGGGTAAGATATGTAGTATACTAGAGTATGCTCCGTGCCGTTGGCATTTCACATAATTTTATTTTGTTAATTATCCTCATTTTCGTTTTCAATCAATATTGAAGCGTAAGCCGATTATAAGTGTAAGCCTGTTAAGTCAAATTTGAATCAGTTGGAGAAAAATTTCGAGCGTCGATAACGAGTTCTGCCTCAATCTTTGAATTTTCCAAAACATGAAATTTATGATTTTTGTTTAAATGTGCATTAAGATGCCCGACTCATTTTCTAGTATACCCGTCTCATTGCTTTTAAAAATATTAAATACGTGTAATACATTATAAATTTTTTTAATTATGAAATATATATTTTTAATATTTTGGCCCTTATATTGATCAATGATTTTGTTCGAAATATCTTCAAAAATGCATTTCAACAATACTAAGTTTATCAAACTCCGACAACGATGTAGATTGTTATTATAATTTTCATTTTGCTAAAACAAAAACACAATATTTTTTCTATCTTCCATATGTATATTTCACCAACTTTTTTCAATTTTTTTTCATTATTTTTGCCATTCTACATATTTTATACATCATAGAAAATGAATTTTAACCATTAAATTCAATACATTTTTCAACTTTTAATTCTAACCATCTTGTATCTTTAATCTTTTATATTTGACTTTGTCACAATCAACAGTGAATAGTAAAACATCACTCTAAATTGTAATATAGATATTTGTTTATTGCAATTAAGATAATAAAATAATAATTAATTAATCCTACATTGGAGAGCCAATTAAAAAATAGGTTATCTTTAAACGTGTCAAATGCTAAAAATGCCCTTGTCCATATGACATAATTCACATGTATGCCCACTCTCTCCCTCTGCGTGATGTTTCATTCTCTTCTGTATTACTGCCGCTCCCATTATTCTTCCCACAGTCGAATACAACCCTCTCGATCATTTTCTCAATCTCTAAGGTCATTGGTAACAAATCTCAGCCATGTCACGCTACCCCAATCGACTTCTCTTGATATCTTTCTCCCCACTTCTTCTATTTACATGCACGTAGTACGCTTCCGCCCCTAGTAATTATAATAATGGATACGCATCAACCTTATAGTGGGAAATGACATATCCGGTTCATGCTTCTGAGTCATCCGCGACTGACCCATGAATTGGCTTTTTGTGTTGCATGCATCACCATTTTCAAACATACTTACATCCATGTATCACGGTCCATGGCATGATAGCTTGATATAAATATCAAATGAATTTGCTGTAGTGAGCGTGGCAGCAAATTGACCAACTAGAAAGAGATGACCATATGTTAATCCGATTGAGACTTTTTGGCCTATTGAAAATGAAAGCTTGACAAAAATGTAAATAATATTACAATGGGTTTTTTTTTTAAACATAAAAAATAACGATATTAATTCAATATATATAAGTTCTAAGTCGTATCTCTCGATTAGGTGGCCAATCAAAATTAAAAGAAATATATAATTTCGATCAATATACCATGGGCAGGCACACATTTTTTAAAATGTATGTATACGCACTTCGACCAGTTTATAATTATCTCATAATGCATAGCTCGTATTTAAAAAAAAAAAAAGAGGCAAACATATTATATCATATCGACTTTATTGGTGTAGCACATAGGGTATTTGCAATGCATAACAGTAACACGCCTTGAATTCATTGCATACTTAACATGTGGACTTCTAAGAATAAGTAAAATCTAAAGGGTTTGAGTTTGACTGGGAAGAAGGCTAAACTTTCATCATTTGGTCAAGCACTGGAATGAACTAGTGCTATTCTTGGCAACTTCATTTGGCATGAATGTGATCAAAGACACTCAAGTGCAGCAATTTGGTAGCCTGATATAAATATATAATTAAAGCATAAAATTAGAGGTGGGTGATGGCGGTTCGATTTTGAGACTCGAATCGATTTCATTGGATTTGCCCAAAACTCAAATTAAAATTAATTTTTTATTATTTATAAATCGATTAAACAGAATTTCGAATTGGTTCGGTTCGATTGGGCTGAAAGATATCAAAACAACAAACAAGAGATTGAAAGAGAAAAATTGAATCACAAACAAGCAGGTCGAACCACAACAAAATAAATCCAACAACAAACAAGATTGATGAAATTGAAAAGAGAAGAAAATAAGACAAAATCGAACATGTAAACTGCAATTAACCTTGACGATGATCACTTAGAGAGAAAAATAATAAGATTTAAGTTTAGGGTTTGGTGGTCGTTTGGGTTTGAGAGTGAAAGAGAGAAACCGAGACAGAAAGGGTTGTGTGCGTTTTGGGTGTTTATTTTTTGGCGTGATTCAGTGCAACATGCAACAGTGTGCACTGCAAGGTATTTGTTGCAATAATCAGAAATTGACACTTACCTATTTTTGTATTTATTTATATATCTAATTAATCAATCAATTAAGAACCGTAGACCGAACCGAACCGATTATAACCGGTTCGGTTCGATTGAAATTATTTTATTTTCACTCATATTTTCATAATTTTATTAAAAAAAACATAAAGTTAGTGACAAATGGGACAAAGAGGGAGAAGAGTTCGACTAAACCCACCAACTCGTCCGATATGGGCCGACAAAGCCTAGGGGTTGGTTACTGAAAACAAATTGTCCAACCACGTAAACCATACTCCACTTGGTACACGATAAAATAATGCATAATGCAAAAGTTTATGACGATTATATAAATTTGGGTGTTTGGATAGCTTTATAGAAAAATGATTATTATAAATTGAATTCAAGACTTTCACGTCTCCTAGTAGAAAATTAAGCAAAACTTTGTGGAACAAAATCTCTCGCATTATTTTGCAAAACTCTCAGTATCTCCTCGAGTACTCCCAACTCATTTGTAAACATCCCAACCACCACTTTCACAACTACTGTCGTCGCCACACCACGACCATCATACCAAAGCAATCACAACCACCACCATAACAACTACCAACACCGTCGGCGTCACCACTGCCGCTGTTATTGCCACTACCATCACTATAACCACCATAGCTACCAGTGTCGCCATCTCCATGATCATCACTATCATAACATACTTACCACAAACCACCAACGATTTCAATAGTACCACCAAAATTGTCATCGTCACAATCGCCGCCACTACTACCACCTTCACAACTATCACCATAGCCACCGCAACCATGACCACCACCACATTTTAACAACCACCTACATTGGCAATCAACATCCCTACAACCACAATCACCACCAGTATGATCATGCCACAATTACAACTATACTATCATCAACCACAATATACCAAGCGGAACCCAAGTTGACCAACCCGACCAATATTTTGGGCGATTCGAAGCGAAGATCTCAAGAGGTAGTAGGATGAAATTGGCCCAGCCCAAAAGAAACAAATAGTCCAGAAGAAAGCCCATAACCAAAGAGTAAAGAGCTCTGTCGCGGTCTCCTTTAATGAGATCGTCGTCGTCTTCTTCTTCACTCACTCTCCCGCTCTAACTCTATCAAGCTTTGGGGGTTTCAATACAGAGAAGGCAAATCGAAGCCTTCAATGGCGCAAATTCCCTCTTTAGACAACGCACCCATCAATCTCGCCTCACTCAGGTACGCACAACTCCCACATCATCGTTACCCGCAAACATGATCATTGAATTCATCACTTCAATCGAATTTCCCCAATTTTTCTCTAATTTTGATTCAATTTCGTTTTCTTTGAACCAGAGAGCAATCTCAGAGGGATATTTTCAATATCCTCAAGAATGTAAGTTTAATCTTTCTAAAAGATTAAGTCTTGACCTGATTCCAGTTCACCCAATTAAACCTTTTTTCCCTCCTTTTTCAGTTTCGCGGAAAGAAGTGTTTGGTTCTTGATCCCAAACTCAGTGGTTCGCTCGCATTGATCGTTCAAACATCGCTTCTTAAGGTGGGGTTGTTTGCAAACCCTAATTTTTGCTCAATTTCGTAAAAAAATGAGTTATTTATAGTGTAATTTGTTCAATTTGTTGAATTTAAGATTTTTGGGCGTTTTTGAAGGAATATGGTGTGGAATTACGGCACCTAACAGCAGAACCAGTTCAGACTGAATGTGCTAAAGTAATTTACCTTGTTCGGGCTCAGCTCGATTTAGCTAAGGTTATATCTTCTCACATTCAGAGTGATATTTCTAAAGGAGTTCAGAAAGAGTACTCGGTTTATTTCGTTCCTCGTCGCACAGTGGCTTGTGAGAAGGTGAGCATTGCTGGTTCTTTGGAATTTGAATTTTTCATGAAAAACTTTGTTACATAAGAGAATTTGCTTTAACAAATGGGAAATTAAGGGTGCAACGACTTTAACAAATGGAAAATTAAGGGTGTTTTTAGTTGCATGAAATCTTATTCCACGAGAATCATGAGGAGAATACCTACATTTAAGTTATATTGAGGTAACACTCATCATCCACCACTTGTATTGTATGTTAATCAATGTGGGAATGGAAGTTCCATTAATATGTGAATCACATGCTTTTGGGAGGAGTAAGCATGAGATTTTGATTCCCACCATTTATCACTAAATATAAGTGGTCTCCTCAATTTCCATAGAATACATTTCCGTTCAACTAAACACGCCCTAAGTGTCTATGCGTGGGTTTTAATAATAGTATGATGTGTAATAGAATCACATCAATCAGAGGCGAAAAATTTCAGCATGTTTACATTTGGCTTCTATTGGATTTCTGGGATCTGTTTGACATTTTACTGAGGTTGATCACACCAAGTAACTAATAATGTATAATGTAATTGGTACTACTTATGCGTTACTTGGTTAGTTTTCAAGTTATTTTTAAGAAAAATAAATTGAAATGCTTAACTAATTTTGCAGATATTTGAAGAGGAAAAGATTCATAATTTACTTACCATTGGGGAATTTCCTCTCTATATCGTTCCATTGGATGAGGATGTCTTATCATTTGAGCTTGATCTCGCTTATAAAGTATGTCAACTCTCTCCACCTTGAATCGTTCATCTTTATTTTTGCTTTACTATATTGAGCCTCTAATATCCAGCATTTAGTGTTTGGTATATAATAGGAATGCCAAGTTGATGGTGATACAAGCTCCCTGTGGCATATAGCAAAATCCATCCATAAACTTGAGGTTTGTAGTATTTTTGGGCAAGTTTTGTTAAGATTGCAAAAAAATAATACATAAACTTCCATGTTTCCATCAGAGTAGTGCTATGAAAGTTTCAGGTGAATTCAGATTTAATACTTCCTGTTAGACATGAACTTTCTTCACTTCTAATCTTAGGGCTTTGCAATTGTTCTAGTTTTCATTTGGAGTGATACCAAATATCAGGGCGAAAGGAAAAGCATCGGTGCGGGTTGCTGACATCCTAAATCGCATGCAACTAGAAGAGCCAGTTAGCTCATCTGATGTAACGAGTCTTTATCCTTGACCTATATTTTGGTGGAATTCTGGCTTGACTAGTACATTCTTGACTTCTTGTTTAAGCCTTACTAATCACTTTATACTTTACCAGTTGGTGTCCCCTGAGATAAATACACTCATCTTGTTGGATAGAGAGGTAACTAACTATGTTCTGCTCGTCTTAATTTTATGAAGAATCAAAAGATTACACTGAATCAATGTTATGTAGTATGATTACATTGTGGTTATTTCTACTTCTATCTAAAGTTCTAAACTATTATAAATGCAGAAGCACGGAGGAACAGTAATTTGTCCTCAATGTCTTGTCACTTCATTTCAAAATTACCCTCCTTTCAAGGGGATTTTCTTTTGGACTATGGCTCAAGGATATTGAAATTGTTCTGGTTTCTTTTCTTGTAAATATTAATATAATTTCATCTTTTCTCAAAAGATAAGACTCTCTACAAAAGGTATGGGCTTTTAATGGCATTGGGCACAATATCTCCCCTTCTCCCTGGTTTGAAGTTTTACTGTTTTAGTAGTTTCTCCTCAATCACGATCACATTGCAATGTAGCGGTTAAACTCTTGTGCTACATGTATATCAAGCCTATTGTATAGTTATCTCCTTTATCAATAAATTTCCACATCCAAAAAATAACAGAACATAAGAAAATCAGCCTGGTTGCTTTACTTTTATTTATTTGTGCATATGAATTCTATTTTTGAACACCTATTTATCATGATCTACAACTGTATGTGTTTATTTATATCATCCGCTTGATGTGGATAGATATTTAATGATTTGATATGTAGGACTTTTATGAGTTTCTTATGGTTGGGTGCAGGTGGACATGGTTACACCTATGTGTACCCAGTTAACATATGAAGGACTAGTGGATGAGGTATTAATTTTTCACAAGTAAACCCTTGTTCTACTTTTCTTTCACAACATAATAGCATCACTGAAAACTGAAAATGAGATCCAAATTTGCTGGTGAAAATTTTAGCAACACAGAAATGTAAGCATTGATGTCTTCTTCCACAAAATAATGTGTAATTTACTTTGTGTTTATTCGCTACATATAAAGGCATATTCTCATATTAGCAGTGTTGCATAATAAAGTTCACATTGCCTTGCCGTTAGTTATAGGTAATGATTTGGCATGGGAAAATGCTTCCCCCCCTTCTATGGAGTACTTAGTTAATACCCTCTTATTTAGACTAGCAGATTCTATTGGTTGTGTTTTTAGTTGTAGATTTTTATTATGAATCCTGAAATAATTTGGCTAATTGGCTGCAGTTTTTGCGTATTAGTAATGGTTCTGTGGAGCTTGATGCATCAATCATGGGTGACAAACAAGAGGGGAAAAAGATGAAGGTTCCACTAAATTCAAGGTAAATAACTTTTGCATAGAGTTTTGAAACTGTATACATGAATGATATATCCCTTATCTGAACTTTTAGTGATAGTAACAAAACTTCACTTCTCCTTGATTCCAAATGACATGAATTCCCTAGATTCAAATGAGTGCCATATGAAAGTGGTCAAAAGCTTGAAAGGTCAACGTTAGTCCCATGCTATGAGCAGAAAAACTTATATATACGAAAGCTGATCATGAATGCTATTATTTGAGAGAACCTTTCAGGTCCTATAACCGTTAGTTGGCTTAAATTTTACAGTGGGTTATTGTTTCATGGTTGGTTCTGTACCAGATGTTAGGACTTCATAGTTATACTTTGTTATTCAGTGTGTCACTTTTGGGAAATGTTGACTTTTGTCACTCATCATCTTTATGTTTACAAGTATGTTTCCTTATTAAGTTTATGAAGTATGTAATTAACTAATTACATTACACTTGTGTGTACCTTATTAAGTTTATGAAGTATGTAATTAACTAATTACGTCACACTTTCCATTTCCTTACTTCAGTGATAAGCTATTTAAGGAGATACGAGATCTCAACTTCGAAGTTGTCGTGCAGGTTGCTAATTCTCACTTTTTAAATGTTCATTATTCCTTTGTGGGTTATCTTTCTAAATTATAACTATATTTGATTTCCCATGCCTATTTTTGTCCATTTCACTAAGAAATTTGAGTACTTGTTTATGTGCTGATCCTGTACTTCCAACGTATGTTTGCATGGTTTTAGCTTTTACCAATCATGTGTATTCCAGGTGTCACTGTTGGACCAGTTTTGAGTAAAAACTAAAAACAAATAACTGAATCACATTACATCAATTTTACTAGTCTGTCAACCGAAGCTAACCAATCTATGATTAAAACTGAATGGATTCTGATTTCTGAACTATCCCATTGGCAAACCTAACCAAGACTTGCATGCTGTTAGCTGACTATAACCTAACTGAACTGGAAAAACCTTACTCCATTTGATCCCATTTACTTATTATTTCTTTGATGCCATGTGAAAAGTGTGGGTTTGGTTCAGTTTTATACTGCCTTGGAATTTCACAACTGCCAACCAAATGAAGTTGAATGGTTTTTAATAATGACATACTGAACCTACTACTTGTAATATTGTTAAACTCGGTTTGAGTGTTTTGTTGGTCACCTATGCCGTAGGCATCTCATGTGCTTTAAACACTAAAATAATCACCCCCACCCCGCGGAAATTATATGTTGATAACATAAGTGGTGATATTATTTCAAAGACCTTAACAAAATGCTTTCTAAAAATAACATAGATCAAAACTCGACATTTTAAAGTTTAAGATGCCATTGACTGAGAAAGTGAATCTCAAACCAAAATCTATGATCCATGCTGATGCTTTGAAATCTCAGCCACCATTTCTATAAGAAGATATATCTCAACCACTACATGTCCTTCCAAAATCATTATCTATTTTCACGTGAGATATTTTATTCAGTTTCTCTATTGGAGTTACACATCTTTTGTAATTATCTGTGGCATCAATGCAGGTTCTGCGCCAAAAAGCAACATCCATGAAGCAGGATTATACAGAAATGACAACTACTGTAAGCCAGTGAGAAATCACTCAAAGTCTCAATTTGCTTGCTGTATCTCTTCACTGCTGTAACATGATATGTAACTGCTAACTATGTCTGTTATGGATGTGATATTCCCATTATTTGTGATGAGCCTTTCGCCTTGTTTATTCCATCTTACTGAAGTGCTTACTTTAGTTACTAAAGCTTTGTCGCATGGAACATGACTACATGTTGCGTATAATGTTAAAATGAGGTCCACTGTTTACAAACTTTTCAGTGTGTTACTATTAAAATTGCAAACTGCATATTACTTTTTTCCTCTTCTGATAGTTGGTATTTGAAGTGCTTTTGGGTTCTGATAGAACGATTTTTGGATGAACATGTAACTGATGTGCATTTCATGTATACAGAATCAAACTGTCTCTGAATTGAAAGACTTTGTAAGGAAGCTCAATTCATTACCAGAAATCAGTGTAAGTCTGTCCTCTGTTGTATCCGTTAATTTGGTTCAAGTAGCCTCATGAATCTATATACTGCACCTTCTGCTTAATTTGTCACAGAGGCACATAAATCTTGCTCAGCACTTGTCTACATTTACATCAAAGCCTTCATTCCTTGGACGACTTGACATGGAGCACCTGGTTGTAGAGGGGGAGAGTTATGACATGTGAGTTGAATCATACTTCTAGCTGCACTTTTGGTAACATAGTATTATGTAAGATGGATTTCTTGCCTTTATAAGAAATTCCTAATGGAATGAGTGCATCATTCTTTTCATTAAATAAAGTAAGATTTTTCATTGATGCAGATGCTTTGAGTACATTGAAGAAATGATCCATAAGCAGGAACCTATTGTCAATGTGTTAAGGCTGCTGATACTGTTCTCTGTCACAAATTCAGGATTGACCAAGAAACACTTCGATTATTTGAGGTAAGATTTGCTCAATTACAAAAATCTGTGTACTGCCCTATGTTTTTTCCTCTAGTCATTTGACATAATTGCTCATTTTTTATTTTATTCTTGTGGTTTAGGAGAGAACTACTTCACAGTTATGGATTTGAGCACATGGTGACATTGAATAATTTGGAAAAAGCTGGATTGTTAAAGAAGCAGGTGCGTTGTCATTGAATTTGGCTTAGCTTTCCAGTGAACAAGCTCGTCCATGTGGATCTACCCATGTTTACATCATTTATTTTTGTAACTGAATAGGCTTATTTCTCTTGATTTATTTTTCTATTGATACATTACACTAACCATAGTTTCTTGCAGGAGATCAAAGGGAACTGGCAAACCGTAAAGCGTACTTTGCAGCTTGTAGTAGAAGATACCGACACTGCCAAGTACTCATTCTTTTTAGTTAAATGTTAAATATGCAATGCTATTTATGTGATGAGGAGATCTACAATGCAGTTTGGATACAGTGGGACAATTCCACCCAGGGGCATATGCAGGGAGTGGGTTTAGCATGGGTTGTTAATGTGAAAGTACCTATTTCTAAATAAGGGGGGCAGTTCAAAAGGGTCCAAACTGAGACTTATGTTGGCACTAAAAAAATCTCAGGACTGGTATTTACGAATTTAATGTAACATAGCCAAGGTTATAATTGGAACTCAACACAGTCTCACAGAGTTTTTTCTCACAAAAATTTAAAGGATATCTTAATTCTAAAAGGAAGATGTAATTTAAAAATTACGGATGACTCAATCTCTGTGAGAGTATGTTAACCCCTTGAAGTTTGAGTCGACTTGCATAGTTTTCAGATAATGTCTTGACATGTTTAAGGAACTCGTCAACTATTTGTGCATAGAAATGTACTTTTTAACTTCACGTACTCATTATACATAGATTTACTAAAGTTCCATGTTTGTTTGTCCACAATGCAGCCCCAATGACATCTCATATGTCTTCTCTGGATATGCACCTTTGAGCATTCGCCTAGTTCAACATGCGATAAGATCTGGATGGTGAGATTTTCTCAAAATATGAACTTTTATGGTCATTTTTTCACAGACCAAAGTTGTTTATGTGTCTATACATCTTTTGGCCTTCTCCATACTACATCTTAGCATCTTGAAAACGAGGATTTAAAATGTTTTCTCCTCTATGGACACCTTCATAAGTATACAGTATCAGAATTTCTACACTTTGCAGATGAACAAAATACTTATGTTTTTCTCACCTTATGATTTCATTATCATATAGTTTGCATTGATTTTTTCTTCATTGTAACTATAACAGTAGATGTACGTCTTCCTTGTCACCCAGCAGAACTGGCACGTGTTGCATGCGACCTAAAGTACAATGAGTGAGGACAGAGAGAAGGGAAATAAGTTTCACCTTCCAATTTAGGTCTTAGCTTGAAAAACGAAAATTCAGAATTTGCAGACTGAAATAACATGTCTTCTGAGGGGAAATAAAACTGTGGGATATATATGAACACGAAAGTGACATACGAAAAGATGTTAAAGCATGTTATTTTGATCTACATTATATGAGACACGTGGTGTCTACAAATCTTGGCTATTTGAGTTTTGCGTAAAATCCTGGCACTCCTTACCTTAGTCACACTGGGTGCTAGCATGCATATGTGTTAATTTAATAATCCAGAATGAGATTTTTCCTAATTCTTTAAAAATTATTTATTAGCAGTTGTGGAGTAACACACAAAACTAGGTTCTGTTTAGGTTTGAGAATTATAGGTTGACTTTCCTATGAGTTGTGAAGGATGATTAATAAAAATTTTAATAAACATGGAAGATCAGAATATCATATTGGGTGGTGAAGTATGTGTTGATATTATGTCTTACAAGTAGTGGGATAATGTATTTTAATGAGCTTCAATACCTCAATGTGGAAACTCAGGGGATTTCACTTGAAGGATAGAATTTGTGAATGATGCTGTGTAGGAGAGTTTCATTATCCATTAGTCAAAATGTTCGTCTTGCACTTTGGTCAAGGAAAATCTTAGTTAAAATAATTTCTTGTACAGTTTGGTTTGGTCAAGGAAGGCATCTATTAATATAATCTAGTAAGGGGTCACAATCTACACAACCAGTACTTTTTATGAAGTAGTCATCTTTAAAGTTTTTAACTGCCCTGATCGAATAGGTTAGTTCTTCTCATAGTTATATGGTATGATGAACGAGAGGATACATTGATTTGCGGTATGCTAGTTTTCATGGTATGAAATTCGAAGTGGTAGGTAGAGTTGGTACGCTATTTGCAATTGCAATTTGTGTATTATTTTAATTTATGAATATAGGATTGCGGACTTAATACATAATACTTTTGGAGTGATCTAATTATGATACAAGGTTTTGGAAGTTCAAAGCGTTTTGGAAAAAACCAACTCTTTAATAAGTGAATGACCAATAAAATAATAAAAAAGTGTAAAAGGATCCGACTACCCTTACTTTGGATTTGATATGGAAATCCACTGATCCGGGTCGCATGCGTGACCCGATTTGAAATTCTCAGGGGTTGAGTGAATCGGGTATCTATGTTTCCTTTGTGCCCCTTATGTTTAAGAAAGCTCTATTAGCGAAGTGGTTGTGGAGATTTAGCACAGAGGAGAAATGCCCTGCAGAGGCACCTAATCAGAGAAAAATACAAGTCCTATAATATGGAGAACCGTCATGAACATAAAGCAAAACTTGGAATCAAACATATCTTTACGAGCAAGTAATGGGAGGAGAGTAGATTTTTGAACTGACAAGTGGCTCGCAGACCCACATCTAGCACTGTTGTTCGAACACATTCATGCAATCTCTGTCTAAGGAAGCGAGGTTCTATAGCAGACTTCGCTATTAACAATGATTGCTACACAAGATAAGTTCATCATCATAAAAACTAGCATCTTCTTAGTAAATTTTTTGAAGTTCATGAATCAGTCTACACTGTGCACTTTCTCTATCCTTGTTTCTAAGAATGCAAACTCTTCCATGACAAAACTTCTTTTTGTGGACTTTAGCCCATGGGAGAATCCTATCTTTAAGTGCTACCTCTCCAACCCAAACATTTTCCAAAAAATTGACCCTATCGCCTCTTCTTGGCACGATCACAACTCCTTGAACAAACCCATTTTATAACTACTAGAGATGGATCTCCAAGTACTTGTGCATATGCACTTCACGGTGTCTTGGAAGCCAATTTACATGGTAACATTCGTGTTTGGCTCTAATCACCTCCTTCCACAAGGAGTTAGTTTCCTTCCCTAACCTCCACAACCATTTACACAAACCGCCTATCTCCTTAGGCACGCACTACGCTTGGACACCCCAGTAGATCAACTTTCATACTAGTGTTTTCTCCTTCGCCAATTCCATACACTACACTTGTGTCAAATTGATCTATAAACTTGAACAAGCCTGAAAAATCAGCAATATGTACTTCAAGTTCTTCTCCTGAGAAATATAGTCCTTCAGAAAAATAGATTATCCTCTGTGAATTGAAGGCGTGCTACCATCGAACGAGATTGAGAAACTCAAAATCCAGATAGCAACTCACAGTCTTGACTATCAATCTACTAAGACCATCCACCACAATAGTAAATAAAAAATGGGAAATAGGGCCTCCTTGGTGAAACTCCCTTTGAGGTGCTAAAAAAAGAACCATCAGCCAACACAGAGAAATGCACAGTCTGCATCCATGTCTTGACCCACCTTATCCTCCTCACCCGAAAATCCATCTTGCTCATGCACCAAACCACAAAGTTCCATTTCACATCCACACACCGTTTCAGTAGCCACTACACCCGAGCGTAGATGCAGCACGTCGCTTATAGCGGGGGACGCCCTATCCTTCTGTATTAATCTTTTTAACCAAACAAGTGTTAGCTCAGTAGGTGGAATGTCTGGTGAATTTTCAGTGTCAGTAGGACTACATCAAGGGTCGACATTAAGTCCATATCTTTTTGCTTTGGTTATGGATGAGTTGACGAGACATCTGCAAGAAGATGTACCTTGGTGCATGTTATTTGCAGATGATATTGTCTTAATGGATGAGACTAGTGCAGATTTAGTAAGAAATTAGTTAAGTGGCGGGAGGCTTTAGAGAGTAAAGGTTTTAGAATTAGCCATTCGAAGACGGAGTATCTAGTGTGCAACTTTGGGTGTGAACCAAGAGGGATAACTAATGCAATTGAGATCGAAGGTGTCGAGGTCCCAGAGTGCGAGACTTTTCGATATCTAGGATCTATAATTCAAAATAATGGGGCTATTGGAGAGATGTAGACCATAGGATTAAAGCTGGTTGGTTGAAATGGAGAATGACGTTAGGAATATTATGCGATAGAAGGATGCCTGCAAGGTAAAAGGAAATGTTATAAGACAATTATTCGACCAACCATGCTATACGGTTCAGAATGTTGGCTACTACGGGACAACATACTCATAGGATGGCAGTAGCAGAAATGCGTATGTTAAGGTGGATGTGTGGCAAAACTCGTAAGGATAAAATTAGAAACGAAAGAATTAGGAGATACTTAGGTGTAGCGCCCATAGAGGAAAAAAATTAGAGAAAGACGTTTAACTTGGTTTGGTCATGTGCGGAGGAGACCAAGCACGTGCCAATTGGAAAATGTTTAGATTGGCAAGTTAATGGAGGATGTCGACGGAGGAGATGACCGTTGAAAACTTGGATGAAGACAGTGAATGAAGATATCATTGAGCTTGGATTAGGCGAGAAAATGTGGGAAGATCGCATTGCTTTGAGAACAAATTACATGTAGCCGACCCCGAAAATCTCGGGAATGGGCTTTGATGATGATGATGATGACACAGTTTCAGTAGCCCATGTTTCATCACTTAACCTTGAATCCACGAGCTTTGTTCTTAACAAAAAAATCTCTTGGTTAAGTCCAATAATGAATTCAAACACGTCTTCAATCTCCTAGCCATGGCCTTAGCGATAATCTTTGTACATTCCACTAACTAAACTAATAGGTCTAAAATCGCGGATAGAATCTTCCTAATCAAAGTGATGAAAGATGTATTTATTCTACATCCAACAAGAAAGATTATAAAGCTCACCCACCACCACCATGACGTTCCCTGGTGCCTTATTACTCCCGCAACTCTAAACAACTTCGCAAATCTCCTCCAAGCTAAATCCCTATCAAGTCTATCCCTGTCCTCATCAGATATAACATCAAATTCCAATCCCTCCAAACTCAGTCTCCAATCCCCTAGGTCCTGGTACAGTTACTTAAAGAATGATACAACATAGTTATAAATAACAGACTGGTCATCTACAATAACCCATGTATCAACATCCTAGACAAATCATTCATATTCCTCCTAAGTGATGGATGAACTTCCAGGAACTATTAATTCTAGATTTTCTTCTCCATTTTGCCTCATCTTCCAAGATAAAGTTTTTGATCTCAACTCTTTAGATGCTCTCGCTTGAATCTCTTTTGCAAACAATACTACACTTTCCTCCGTCCTGTAAGTAGCACAGGGGGAATACATTATAAAGAAGAAAACGAATTTCCTTGGTGATTTCCACTGTCTCTCTGCCCCCAAACAGAGTAAAAGAGAGCATTAAAGACATTCAGGCTCTATAATCTTGGGCAGAGGAGGAAGGCTTCTACACTCCTTCCTGTCCACAGCAGTTTCCTCATAAGGTTACCCACAGGACCATCCACCGTAGCTTTCTTTGTTTACACCAATAGCCCATCTTATTCTTAATATGTTGTGGTACAATTTTAATTTGTACCAGGATCTGTAACCACCATTGGTCTTGAACTGGGAGATCTCCATTCCACTTTATGTTGGTTGGTTGAAGAGACTGAGACTCACTCACCTTTTTCTTCAGTGTCCTTTCACTAAAAGAGTTTGGATTACTATTACGATAATTCAAGATGGCTATGCACGTGGATCCAGGGAATGAACTGCATCAATGGATTGACATGCAGCGGCAAAAATCTACCTCCCAGTGGTGGTAAATGGATATGGGAAAGATCCGTGCTGGTGGTTTTTTGGGTGATTTTGAAAGGAGAGACAATTGTATTTTCTCAAGAAAGAATTGGAAGTTCTTCAAAGCTGCAGCATGATCAAGATTATGATAACCCAATGGGCTAAAGCATGGAATATGGCTGAAAATTCCGCTGCCTTTGAACTTCTTCTCACCTTGGAATACGCCCTTTTAGTAGATTAGCTTTTCATATTTTCCAATCTTTAGTTGTTAATTGTTGTTTTTTCCTTTTCACTGAGCTCCTCGCTAACTTGTAATGCTTTCCCTTTTTAATCAATGCGAGTGTTTAATTGATTTTAAAAAAAGAAAAGAAAAGCAAAGAAATCTGTGGTAATTATTTTTAAATGCTTCTTTCCATTCTCTCCTGATCCCCGTTGCCTTAGAAATGTAAGTAAACTTGCCTGATGGCAGCATAACATCTTGATAGGAATAAAATGTCAAGGTGGTTTGAGATTGCTAGGATTTGCTTGTACGTGGAGGCAGTTTGCATTTGATTGTCATATTGCAAATTACAGAAATAAGTCGATGACCTCCTGAATTATTTGCTAAAATATTCCAAAGCTTGTTACTATGTCCAATATTAAAATTTTGCTGGGATACTATTCGGTCACATTATATTCTCTAATATGTACAAGGCTATAAGCAAATTTTGATCATCAATATAAGAATGTTGCTATTAAACCCAAAGATAATCCATGTTGGGAAGTCCTATGAAGGATAGTTTTATGTTACTTTTTTCTTTCTTCACTTGTAACACTGTAAGGAAATAATGACATCTACGTTTGTTGTCATCTAATGACTAATCAAATTGATCCTGTAGGCGTCCTATTGAGGAGATCTGAAGATGTTGCCTGGACCACATGTGGAATCAAAAGAGTAAGTACTGCTTTTCCATGTCATTTTTTGTCATTAATCATTCCTAGTACTGTTTTATCATCTCATCTTATACTATTCTGTGTGCATATTATGTTCCTTGATAGGGTGGATACTCCAGCAATCCATCATTTGACGCTCTTCCCGCTCTCCAGCTAATCTTAACAAGTATGCCTCAGTAAATATTTTTAGTTTATTTCCAAGATTTCATATTAGTTGAGGTCTTAGGTTGGTTATTCTTTTGTATTGTGCGGTTATAAATTTAGACTATATTGAGAGGTTAAGAAAGGTTTTACACAATTGAGAAAAATACTGTGAGTTAAGTTTGTGTCTGGTTTTGCCTAAACCTAGATGCTTGTCTCCCCAGTTTATGGAAAAAGAGGTTTTTGTTATCTAGTATGGACAGCTATAACTGCACTCTTGAACAAGTTGTTAGCGTAAGTTGTCTTTTAGCTGCTTATGTAATGAGCTTGTTGAGAAATGAGAATGCAGAGTGGGATATATGATATAAGATTTAGAAAGCAGCTTATTGTTCGTGCCAGGCAAATGCATACTTGGTCTCAAATCTCATAAGATACATAAACACCACATGCAACTTATAATGTGTGCTGAATTTGAATTTGAGTTATTTTTGGTACGATTGTATATCATGATTACAAATGGAGAGAAGTACTTGGTCTCAGATGATGTATATATGCCCGCTTTCCAACTTGTTTAGATTATCTCATTGATCTTTCCTCCTTAGAGTATGAAAATTTAAGTGTTTCTCAATGCCTTTTCTACTTCAAGTTCCATGACGCTTCTTCAAATTTTAACAGGGTAGTAGATGGGCAACGGTCTCTTGTTCTAGTTGTATTTATTGGAGGCATAACATTTGCTGAGATTGCGGCCCTTCGTTACTTAGTGCTCAGGTAAGATAAATCTTCAATTTATTTGAACAGGCGCCGACACTGGAAATTTAGCTGACATGTTATTAACTAGTATATCTCTGTGCCGTTGGCATGACCACATATTTTGTCCATAGCATATGCCACCTTAACATGCCTTTGGCATGCCACCTGGGTTGTTGGGTCATGCCTTTGGCACTCCCCAACGAAATCCTTCAACGTGCTACTTTTTGCAATTAATGATACTCCGCAACTAAAGGAACTAATATTTGGCTTGAAATAATAGTCATTTTTAGTACTCATTATCAAAATTATCAAAATGGATCCATAACATGCAACTACAACCACCTCTCATTTGTAAGTAAATCATTAATATCAAAATTGTTATTGTAATCACATTGAAACATCAATGGCTACAACTGCATGCGATTTTTAGTGATATACCTATATCTATGCTGCAAATTCTTCAGGCTACACATGAGAATCTGTAACTGCAACATATAAAGAAGCTTATCAGCTCATATGCCTGAAAGGCATTGCCTGTTAAAACCTATTAATGCAGTATAACCGATATCTCTTAAAAACATAATAATAACACCAGATGAAATGAAAAGGACTCCGAACAGTAATCATAACCCAAGTGCATCAACAACAGCATAGGTTTATATATTTCAGGTAGGTGGTAAATATGGTGGATAAACACTACAGTGCCACACCATTTAGATAGGGTATTTAGAAGTAGGTAGCCAATTCTCACCTTCTTGAGTCAACATAACGCAAAATGGTGTTAACACCACTTCACAGTAAGCTCTCGATACCCCTTAAACTCAGATACATATGTGATTTACTCCACACATTCGAAGGAACAACTCAATTCTTCCATGGTAATAATATATAGCTCCTTGTGAATTACATAGCAAGGAGAAATGCCCCTCAAAACACCACATAACAAGTTGTCCCTGCAACAGTTCAAATGCAAAGAGTATAAAAGAAAAGCTTGAAAATAAACCGTAGTCATGGAGAAATGTCACTGCCTTTAGCTATCCAATATTCATTTTCCAGTTGCAACCCCAATAATCAAATGCAACAGAGAAAAATACAGAAGTTGAATCGCAAAAATAAACAACAAAAATAAGGGGAGAAACTGATCACCTTAAACCTTGAAATATGGAACCCCAATTGAACTGAATGATTTTCTGACACTGTTATGGGCCGAAACTCTTGAAGAACAACTGCACTCTTTGTTAACCATCTCAAACCCTATACCAATGGAGAGAGGGAGGCGTTGCAATGTAGAGAGATGGTGTGTTAGGGTGGGTAAGAGAGAGGAGAAGCGTGGACAGATAATAAAGAAGAGTGATTTTGCAGAGAATAGTGATTTCTGCAGAAAATGGGCTGGAGGTGGAAGGGGTTAACTTGATTAAGGGAAGATGTTTCAGCCTTTAGATCCTTTGATCTGTTGCTCTACTTGAGATAATCTGGACCACCTTTTGTTGCACAAAGGAGCTGAGAGGAGAGGCTGAAGTAATTTGAAAGACGGTCAAGTCAGCACACAACAGTAAAACCCCATCTTCTTTTGTTATATACTAGTGTATTACCCGTGTCGTTGGCAAGATAAAAGTGTCGTGATATTATGGTCAAAATTTTTTATAGATGAAATTTTTTTTTTCAAACTGTGGAAGTAAAGTTTGGGTTCTTTGTTTGAATATGCCTTGAGAAGGCCTTCTCATTACTTTGAAAAACATTTAAAACACTCATGGCGTAAAATGCATTATATATATATATATATATTTTGAAATGCATTGTGTGAAATGTATATTTTAATAATGTTTAGTGATCATTGGTTTTGTTGGAAAAATCTTTAAAAATGCATTTTAACGATACCAAGTTTACCAAAATTCTACGACTAAATGGATAGTTATGATTATCATTTTGAGAAAAGTAAACACAAAATTTGTCTTTTTCTGTCACATATACATTCCACTCATTTTAAGTTTTATGTTCCTTTTTCTTTTGTCCTTCTACATCCTTAATATTTACAAACATACCATTATAGAAAATGAATCTCAATCCTCAACATTTTCTCAACTCTAAACTCCAACCCTTTTTTATGTCCAAATCCTTATGAATAGTAAAAGACGCAATGATTTCTAAGAGGCATTTTCTGTGCCGTTGCACTATATAAAGTGGGTCGTGAGTCGTGACATTAGGGCCTGACTCAATTTTTTTTTTGCAAACACTGGAAACCATTTTCCAAATATATGGAGTTAGGAGTCTTTGTTTGAATGTGCATTAGACTTGAAGTGCATTAGACTTTTATGACCATACGACATGATATAAATATTTAAAATTTTAAGCGTATGTATCGTTCATTGGTTTCATTTGAAAGATCTTAAAAATACATTTCAATGATAAAAAGTTAAAAAAAAAAAGACAACACTGCCTTCTCCACATGTACATTCCACATAGTTATTTTAATCTTTTGGTCATTTTGTTGCCCTTCTACATGCTTCATATTTACAAGTATGCCTTATAGATAATATATATCAACCTCAACATTTTGCCAAACATTTATTTTAGTCATCTTTTATCTCCAATTCCTTATGAATAGTGAAACCCCTAGCTGCATGCTTCATATTTACAAACATGTCATTACAGAGAATGAATCTTACCCTCGATAATTTTCGCAACTTTTAATTTTAGCCCTTTTTTTTTAATCTCCAATTCCTTATAAAAGTGAAAACCCTTAGCTGATTTGTAAAATACCATCTATTTGGTTTAGCACGATATTGCTATTTTTTTTTTTGGTAACTGATTTCTACAATCCAATGTAAAGAGTCTTTCTCTAGGAAATTTCCCTTTGAGACCCCCATACCTTTAGTATTGATTAGGTTAAGGTTCCCCTATGGCCTAGTAAA